>JAMPIV010007250.1:0-127588 GCA_024509875.1 Oreohelix idahoensis | reverse complement strand
GCAAAGGAACAGAGAAAGAGACAGGCAGCTGAGGCAGAAGATAAAATTGCAAAGGACACGAGTATACGACTAAGAGCTGAGAATGACAAGGCCCCCATGCTCCTGAAAATGGTGCCAGCCCCTTTCCCCAGATGCCACGCCTAGTCAGGGGGAGCCTCAACCTCAGCTATGGGGTTTCATTTAGACCATTTTGTTGAGAAAGAGACGATGACAATCGAGGGGGTACCTCAGTAGATTTCGACTATTAGCTACTACGTAATGGGTTGGAAAGAGAAGGTGGGCAGTCTTAAAGTTATCCCAATGGCTTAGAGGTACTTCTTAGAAGTTTTTGCTAAGATGAATAGAGACGACCAATGACAATTATGACATGTTAAAGCAGGCTTTGTTATTAAGGTACGAGAAGAATGGTGAATTTTATCGTAAGAAATTTAGAAATGCCAACTGTTGTCTGGGGAGACATACCACCAATTCTCTGCCAGACTGGAAACCTATTTGGAGAAATGGACTGCTCTGGGGAAGACCCAAGATCTTAAAGAAATGATCATGATAGAGCAATTGAGAGAGTCCATGGCTCCAGACATGAGAAAATTTCTCATGGAACAAGGTGCAGAGAGGTTGGGGGAGGTTTTAAATGTCGCTGAGAGGTATCAGGCAGCCCAGGCAGAGGTAAGTGGTGCTAAAAAGAAGCACATAGACAATTTTAAAGCTCCACAGCAATTTAGTAAATTTGATACCAGAGAACAGGGAAATAAAGGTAGGACAAACTTTGATAGGCCACGAAATAATTATCGTGATAGAAACTCACAGTTCAATGACCAAAAATATAATGAAAGAAAACCGTTTAACCAAGGAAAAAGATGGTGTAAATGGTGCAAGAAAGATAACCATAACACCGAATTTTGTAGAAGGAAACCTTCAAACATTGCTGCAATGAAGTCGGGGACGCAAAGATTAAAGGTTAATCCTAATGGACAGCAGGCACCTTATCACCCCCCAGTTTGTGAGGATGTTATTTGTAATGGGGTCACCATAAGGTGCCTTTATGATACAGGTTTGGATTATGATTCAGTTGTGAAGTCTAGCCTAGTGGACCCAAGTCAGTATACCACAGAAACAGTGGAAATACAAGGGGCGACCAAGGACATACCACTCATGACACTTCCCATCGCAAGGATAACGGTGAAAACTCGCTATGTGGAAGGAGAAATCAGAGCAGCAGTGATAGATGAACCAATCTACCCTCTGATATTGGGGTGTAGATACGTCTTCTTGGGGAATCCCGAGAGACCTGTGATCATGGCGACAGTGCAGACCAGGTCACAGAAAAAGGAGGAAGAAGGTGAACCTATAAATGCTCATCCAGAAGAGATGAGGAAGGCGCAGGCTGAGGATAGGACACTCAAGCCATGTTTTTTTAAAAATTGCCCAAATGTCCACACACCTCCAAGCAAGGGAGAGTACTTTTCATGAAGAACAAAACTTATGATATACAGGAAGGCCGGAACTGGAACAAAATGGTCACAACCAGCTGGTTCTTCCCCACTTCATATAGGGATAAAGTGATGGAACTAGGGCATGCGATTCCCTTCAGTGGTCACATGGGGATCAGCGCCACAGGACAGCGTATAGCTTGTCATTACTTCTGGCCAGGGATAACGGAGGATATAAAAAGATATGTCAAATCCTGTCCAGAATGTCAAAGGGTAGCTCCAAAGCATTGGACTGCTCCTGCAACTCTAGGGGAAATGCCCATAGTGGGAACACCTTTTGAGAGGGTTGCAGTGGATATTGTGGGACCTCTCACTCGGACCAAGAGGAGGAACAGTTACATCCTTACTCTGGTGGACACTTGTTCTATGTGGGGAGAGGCGGTAGCCCTGCCGTCAATTGATTCGAAACATGTAGCAGAGGCACTACTTACAATATTCACAAGATTAGGATTCCCGCATCAAATCTTGACTGATAATGGCTCACAGTTCAAGGGGAAACTAACGGAAGAAGTTTTTAAGCTATTTCAAGCCAGCACACTTTCATTGTAGTCCGTACCATCCACAAGGGAACGGTCAGGTAGAGAGGTTCAATGGGACTCTCATTTCTATCCTGAGAAAGCTGGCACACGAAAAACCGGATCTGTGGGATCAATTCCTGCCCGCCGCATTGTTTGCGTATCGGGAGGTACCACATAGTTCAACCGGGATGGCTCCCGCAACTCTGCTATTTAAGAGGCCAATAAAAGGTCCTTTAGGAGCTTTATTAAGGACCTGGACAGATGAGAAGGCGGAAGAGACTGTTACCTCATCATATCAATATGTGAACGAACTGACCACTCGTTTGAAAGCTGGATGGAAACTGGCAAATGATAATTTGAAACAAGCCAGGAAGAAACATGCAGCATATTTTAATAGGAAGGCAAAGGACCGAGAACTAGCTGTGGGAGAGAGGTGCTTCTTCTACTACCCGGTAGCCAGAATAAATTACAAATTGGTTGGCAAGGTCCATATACGGTTCTAGAGAAGGTGTCTAGAACAAACTATAAAATTGACAAAAAGGGGAAGGAGAAAGTTTATCATGTAAACCTGTTAAAGAAGGATCTGGACAGACCACTCCAGGAAAGCACCCCCTTATTGACCTTGGCTATTGCAACCCAGATGCAAAAAGAACCACTCACCTCACATGAATACCCATTACATCCTTGTGAAACAGCAGCACAGGTAAAAGTCAGTAAGCACCTGACTAAAAACCAGAGGGAGAGAGTTCAACAGGTTCTGGAGGAACATACAGATGTATTAACAGATAAACCAGGACATACAAATTTGCTACAGTATGACATGAAGCTGGTAGACTCAAACCCAATCTGTATGAGAGCCTATTCTGTTCCGTTCGCGAAGGAGAAGGCATTGAAAGAAGAAATAGATTATTTGTTGAAAGATCGGATTATTTCACACAGTGAATCTTCTTTTAGCTAGAGTGTAGTTTTGTTGAGGAAACCGTCTGGGGAACATAGACTGTGCATTGAATACAGGAAACTGAATGCTGTCACAGAAGGACAAGTGGATCCATTACCAGACACAAAACAGTTATTTGCCAGATTGAACAAGGCAAAATACTTTTCAAAGGTGGATCTTAGTAAAGGCTATTACCAGATTCCAGTGAAGCCTGAAGTGAGACCTTATTTGGCTTTTAGCACTTCGGATGGACATTATGAATTCAATATGCTACCATTCGGCCTGAAAAATGCTCCGAGTGTGTTTTCAAGGATGATGCGCAAATTGTTGGATCCCCTGAATAACCCATGTATCACGAATTTCATGGATGATATTCTCGTCGCCACAGAGACATTTGAAGAACACATTAAATCTCTCTGAATATGTTATTTGATAGGCTTAGAGAAGCGAAACTTAACTGCTAGACCAACAAAATGTTGTATGGATGCAAAGAGTTGGAAATTCTTGGGACATACTGTAGGGTCACAGAATGTCGGTGCAGATTTCCTCAGTAGGCACCACTGTGATCAAAATTAGAATAGTAGTAGGCGGGAGGAGTTAATTTTATCTATGTGTATCACTGGTTTTGGAACTTGCATTAGTGCATGTTCTCAGGTGGGGAGATGTGTGGTGAAAATACAGTGATACAACGTTAAAATATCTCCAATTATAAAGATAACGGGTAAAATAACACGTAGGGATAAAAAATATAGGCAAGATATGCGGGGCTTCTTCACCTACGCCAGCGCTTTCTAACGCCATTGAAACTAACTAGTTGGAACATGCAAACTAAACGACATATCCTTTTAGACGGGAGAGAAACGGAGATAAAAGAAAAAAAATTATGACGGTCTGAACACGTGTTTGAATCTAAATGCTAAAAGACGCAAATTTGTGGTTTTAAAGAAAAAAATTACGCCACTAGTTGACACAATGTAAGGAAATGGACAAAAAGCGACCTTAGCTCTTATTAGAAACAGACGTATCTTAGACGTTTTACCGTAATTGGTCGTTTTAATTTGAATATAGCGGCAAATGCCATACCCGAAGGTTCAAAAACAAATTTCAAAACTAACCTTGAGAAAAGTAGTTTTTTTTTCTTAATAATAAGTTTATGAAAATAAAAACTAGCTAGTTTGATAGCCCGTCTTGAGCAGAGAAATAATATACTTTTAATTACACAGACGGACAGATAACACGGAAGATATTGACGAAAGACCGTATTGTTCAATACAGACTAGCGAACAGTTTTTTGTGCATATTTTCACTAAAGTTACATTTTGGCGTCCTTGAGCCTAAAAATGCAAAAATCAAACTGCAGATGAACTAGGGGGCAAAGTCGGAGGATAGTAGCTAAAATTAACTTAGCATAGGATCTTAGAAGTAGGGGGAGACAAAATTTTGTGTAGTTTTTTTCTTGTAGTTTCGTCCAAAAACAAGTGTAATTTTGGGAAAAGCCAAGTTGAGACGGACAGACCGACAGAAAAATACTACACACTAGACTGAGACTGGACTGAAATTGGACATTTATATTTTGAATATTTGAAAAGTTAGAGGGGAAGTCCGTTGATTGGACAGAAGTTTTTATATTATTGACAGAGAGACGCACGCTTGTGCCATTTTATAGAAGACTGTCCATTGACACAGTTCGTTACTGCTAGAGGTGATTTCCAGGAATTATTAAATAAAAATCAGTGGGACGCCCTAATCTAGCCAGAAGCTTGAGTTTTTGCACAGTAACTGTGTTCGTTACATTTATCTTGCTAGAGGTGATTGCTCCTAGGAATTATTAAATAAAAATATCAGTGGGACGCCCAGTGGGAACATCCCACCTTATTGCTATTGAACAGCAGCTCAGCTGGTAGATTTGAGATGTGCTAAGTTTGTCAGGGAGATCTGACCCAATCTGTAATGTTGTTTTGCTGTGTTCTAAACAGAGTATGTTGACACATGGCACATTTTGTTTCAGAGTTTCTGATCTGGCACTACGCTTGTGCCAGATGCTTTTGTAGAAGTACAAGAGCGGATGCCTGTGCAGCCTAACATTTTACTCCAGCTACTGAGAGGAGTGGGCCACAAGAATTCTGTACTACATCGTCACAGGCCAGTTAAGTGCAAACCTGGCCTGCTGTAGATTCATCAACTATGTCCACCATCAATAAAGAAATAAAATCTTGTTATATAAACACTAATATCAGTCCATATGTCAAGGACAAGGAACTTTATAATCATAGATTGGGCATGATGACGCCACCCCAACTAAACATCCAGTGCTAGTTTTTCCCAAGACATTGTAGATATTATTAATATTAACCAATGTAACAATATACATATGTATAAAAATTTCATTTGATTATGCAATATATATGCACTTTATTGATAAATACATATTATTTCATATGTTCTGACCAAAAGAAACAATTGGTTCAGGACTAATAAATTTAAAAAAAATTTCAAACTTAAACTCTCAAAGCCAGTGTTAGTTCAGTTTATCATAGAGCTTATTAGTATTATTATTATTAGACTTATTATTTACATGTGTGTGTCTGTGTATTTTATTACCTACACATTACATTTCAGTACCCTAGACTTTTAACGTAGCTAACATTCATTATAGTAGAATAGGTCTGTTTGAGGTCGTAAGTGGTAGCAGAAAGGCCTTCTGTAACTCACATAAACTTTTATCTCAGGAGCCTTCACAGCTGACCTCATCCAGTACACTAGGTAACATAACAACCATACAATAACATCAAAAACCACTACAAATATTGGGGTCTTGTCCAGGGATTAAGTTTATCAAAGATATTAGGGTCTCCTGGTCCGGGAATTAAACTATTGGGGGCATAAGTGAATAAAAATAAACAGTGTCCCTAAAATAAAAAGTGGAAAGTAAAAGTTGATGAGTCTTCACAGCCAGTGGTGATTAATTAATTAATATATTACCTTGGTAATTACACTTTGTTGTTTACCTTAGTTATTGTTAAATTGTGTGATTTAGTATGGCAGATCTAGCAAAATTTAGATCGGCTGCTGTGCTGACGGCGAAGGAAATGAACATGGAGGGTCAAGTTTTAATTCAGTATGTAACTTCAGAATGTGACAAGTATATTGAAAGGGAAGATAGGAGGTTAGCTGAAGAGAAGAGGTTACAAATTGAGGCTGATAAAGAACTTAAGAGGCTGCAGATTGAGGCTGACAAAGAGGCTAAGGCATTGGAGGCAGAAGATAAGAGATTGACTGCCGAAAGGGAGGCAGAAGAAAAACGACAGCAAAGGGAGGCAGAAGAAAAAAGGTTGACTGCCGAAAGGGAGGCAGAAGATAGAAGATTGCAAAGGGAGCACGAATTACGACTAAGGGAGCTGGAATTACAAGGCCATGCTCCTGAAAATGGTGCCAGCCCCTTTCCCTCAGATGCCACGCCTAGTCAGGGAGCCTCAACCTCAGCTATGGGGTTTCATTTAGACCATTTTGTTGAGAAAGACGATGACATCGAGGGGTACCTCAGTAGATTCGAACTATTAGCTACTACGTATGGGTTAGAGAGAGAGAGAGAGGTGGAGTCTTAAGTTATCCCAAGGGCTTAGAGGTACTTCTTATGAAGTTTTTGCTAAGATGAATAGAGACGACCAAGACAATTATGACATGCTAAAGCAGGCTTTGTTATTGAGATATGAAAAGAATGGTGAATTTTATCGTAAGAAGTTTAGAAATGCCAAACTGTTGTCTGGGGAGACATACCACCAATTCTCTGCCAGACTGGAAACCTATTTGGAGAAATGGACTGCTCTGGGGAAGACCCAAGATCTCAAAGAGATGATCATGATAGAGCAATTAAGAGAGTCCATGGCTCCAGACTTGAGAAAATTTCTCATGGAACAAGGTGCAGAGAGGTTGGGGGAGGTTTTAAATGTCGCTGAGAGGTATCAGGCAGCCCAGGCAGAGGTAAGTGGCACTAAAAAGAAGCACATAGAAAATTTTAAAGCTCCACAGCAATTTAGTAAATTTGATACCAGAGAACAAGGTAATAAAGGCAGGACAAACTTTGATAGGCCACGAAATGATTATCGTGATAGAAACTCACAGTTCAATGACCAAAAATATAATGAAAGAAAACCGTTTAACCAAGGAAAGAGATGGTGCAAATGGTGTAAGAAAGACAACCATAACACCGAATTTTGTAAAAGGAAACCTTCAAACATTGCTGCAATGAAATCGGGGAACCAAAGATTAAAGGTTAATCCTAATGGACAGCAGGAACCTTATCACCCCCCAGTTTGTGAGGATGTTATTTGTAATGGGGTCACCATCAGGTGCCTATATGATACAGGTTTGGATTATGATTCAGTTGTGAAGTCTAGCCTAGTGGACCCAAGTCAGTATACCACAGAAACAGTGGAAATACAAGGGGCGACCAAGGACATACCACTCATGACACTTCCCATCGCAAGGATAACGGTGAAAACTCGCTATGTGGAAGGAGAAATCAGAGCAGCAGTGATAGATGAACCAATCTACCCTCTGATATTGGGGTGTAGATACGTCTTCTTGGGGAATCCCGAGAGACCTGTGATCATGGCGACAGTGCAGACCAGGTCACAGAAAAAGGAGGAAGAAGGTGAACCTATAAATGCTCATCCAGAAGAGATGAGGAAGGCGCAGGCTGAGGATAGGACACTCAAGCCATGTTTTTAAAAATTGCCCAAATGTCACACACCTCCAAGCAAGGGAGAGTACTTTATGAAGAACAAATTGATATACAGGAAGGCCGGAACTGGAACAAATGGTCACAACCAGCTGGTTCTTCCCACTTCATATAGGGATAAAGTGATGGAACTAGGGCATGCGATTCCCTTCAGTGGTCACATGGGGATCAGCGCCACAGGACAGCGTATAGCTTGTCATTACTTCTGGCCAGGGATAACGGAGGATATAAAAAGATATGTCAAATCCTGTCCAGAATGTCAAAGGGTAGCTCCAAAGCATTGGACTGCTCCTGCAACTCTAGGGGAAATGCCCATAGTGGGAACACCTTTTGAGAGGGTTGCAGTGGATATTGTGGGACCTCTCACTCGGACCAAGAGGAGGAACAGTTACATCCTTACTCTGGTGGACACTTGTTCTATGTGGGGAGAGGGGGTAGCCCTGCCATCAATTGATTCGAAACATGTAGCAGAGGCACTACTTACAATATTCACAAGATTAGGATTCCCGCATCAAATCTTGACTGATAATGGCTCACAGTTCAAGGGGAAACTAACGGAAGAAGTTTTTAAGCTATTTCAAGCCAGACACTTTCATTGTAGTCCGTACCATCCACAAGGGAACGGCCAGGTAGAGAGGTTCAATGGGACTCTCATTTCTATCCTGAGGAAGCTGGCACATGAAAAAACCGGATATGTGGGATCAATTTCTGCCCGCCGCGTTGTTTGCGTATCGGGAGGTACCACATAGTTCAACCGGGATGGCTCCCGCAACCCTGCTATTTGGGAGGCCAATAAAAGGTCCATTAGAAGCTTTATTAAGGACCTGGACAGATGAGAGGGCAGAAGAGACTGTTACCTCATCATATCAATATGTGAACGAGCTGACCACTCGTCTGAAAGCTGGATGGAAACTGGCAAATGATAATTTGAGACAAGCCAGGAAGAAACATGCAGCGTATTTTAATAGGAAAGCAAAGGACAGAGAATTAGCTGTGGGAGAGAAGGTGCTTCTTCTACTACCCGGCAGCCAGAATAAGTTACAAATTGGATGGCAAGGTCCATATACGGTTCTAGAGAAGGTGTCTAGAACAAACTATAAAATTGACAAAAAGGGGAAGGAGAAGGTATATCATGTAAACCTTTTAAAGAAGTATCTGGACAGACCACTCCAGGAAAGCACCCCCTTACTGACCTTGGCTATCGCAACTAAAATGAAAAAAGAACCACTCACCTCACATGAATACCCATTACATCCCTGTGAGACAGCCGCACAGGTAAAAGTCAGTAAGCACCTGACTAAAAATCAGAGGGAGAGAGTTCAACAGGTTCTGGAGGAACATACAGATGTATTAACAGATAAACCAGGACATACAAATTTGCTACAGTATGACATGAAGCTGGTAGACTCAAACCCAATCTGTATGAGAGCCTATTCTGTTCCGTTCGCGAAGGAGAAGGCATTGAAAGAGGAAATAGATTATTTGTTGAAAGAAGGGATTATTTCACACAGTGAATCTTCTTTTAGCTCCAGTGTAGTTTTGTTGAGGAAACCGTCTGGGGAACATAGACTGTGCATAGATTACAGGAAACTGAATGCTGTCACAGAAGGACAAGTGGATCCATTACCAGACACAAAACAGTTATTTGCCAGATTGAACAAGGCAAAATACTTTTCGAAGGTGGATCTTAGCAAAGGCTATTACCAGATTCCAGTGAAGCCTGAAGTTAGACCTTATTTAGCTTTTAGCACCTCGGAAGGACATTATGAATTCAACATGCTACCATTCGGATTGAAAAATGCTCCGAGTGTATTTTCTAGGATGATGCGCAAATTGTTGGATCCCCTGAATAATCCATGTATCACGAATTTCATGGATGATATTCTTGTCGCCACAGAAACATTTGAAGAACACATTAACTCTCTGAATATGTTTATTTGATAGGCTTAGAGAAGCAAACTTAACTGCTAGACCAACAAAATGTTGTACTGGATGCAAAGAGTTGGAATTCTTGGGACATACTGTAGGGGTCAGAATGTCGGTGCAGATTTCCTCAGTAGGCACCCCTGTGATCAAAATTAGAATAGTAGTAGGCGGGAGGAGTTAATTTTATCTATGTGTATCACTGATTTTGGAACTTGCATTAGAGCATGTTCTCAGGTGGGGAGATGTGTGGTGAAAATACAGTGATACAACGTTAAAATATCTCCAATTATAAAGATAACGGGTAAAATAACACGTAGGGATAAAAATATAGGCAAGATATGCCGAGGCTTCTTCACCTACGCCAGCGCTTTCTAACGCCATTGAAACTAACTAGTTGGAACATGCAAACTAAACGACATATCCTTTTAGACGGGAGAGAAACGGAGATAAAAGAAAAAAAATTATGACGGTCTGAACACGTGTTTGAATCTAAATGCTAAAAGACGCAATTTGTAGTTTTAAAGAAAAAATTACGCCACTAGTTGACACAATGTAAGGAAATGGACAAAAAGCGACCTTAGCTCTTATTCGAAACAGACGTATCTTAGACGTTTTACCGTAATTGGTCGTTTTAATTTGAATATAGCGGCAAATGCCATACACGAAGGTTCAAAAACAAATTTCAAAACTAACCTTGAGAAAAGTAGGGTTTTCTTTAATAATAAAGTTATGAAAATAAAAACTAGCTAGTTTGATAGCCCATCTTGAGCAGAGAAATAATATACTTTTAATTACACAGACGGACAGATAACACGGAAGATATTGACGAAAGACTGTATTGTTCAATACAGACTAGCGAACAGTTTTTTGTGCATATTTTCACTAAAGTTACATTTTGGCGTCCTTGAGCCTAAAAAATGCAAAAATCAAACTGCGATGAACTAGGGGCAAAGTCGGAGGATAGTAGCTAAAAATAACAGCATAGAATCTTAGAAGTAGGGGGAGACAAAAAATTTGTGTGGTTTTTTTTTCCTTGTAGTTTCGTCCAAAAACAAGTGTAATTTTGGGAAAAAAACCAAGTTGAGACGGACAGACCGACAGAAAAATACTACACACTAGACTGAGACTGGACTGAAATTGGACATTTATATTTTGAATATTTGAAAAGTTAGAGGGGAAGTCCGTTGATTGGACAGAAGTTTTTATATTATTGACAGAGAGACGCACGCTTGTGCCATTTTATAGAAGACTGTCCATTGACACAGTTCGTTACTGCTAGAGGTGATTTCCAGGAATTATTAAATAAAAATCAGTGGGACGCCCTAATCTAGCCAGCAGCTCAGCTGAGTTTTGCTAGTACTACGTAACTGTGTTCTCAATTCTGAATTGTGGTAAGGGAAAAAAAAAAGCATTTATCTTGTTTATTTTAATATTTTGAGTGATTGATACTGCCATATCATGAAAAATGATTACGACAAGTGAGTGCTTACTCTAGGTCCCCAGCAGCAGTCCAGGGCCTAGAGACAAACAAATAATATATGAAAACATATCTAAGACTATGGAAGACAGATCTACATTTGAGATCAGTGGGAACATATCACCCACCTTATTGGATGGAAGAGGAAACTATTGAACATATTTCGGATGCAATGCAGTCTTGGGAAACTGGTACTATTTGATAACAACTGGGTGAGATGTGCTACGTTGGTCAGAGAGATCTGACCCAATCTGTGTAATGTTGTTTTGCTGTGTTGTGTGTAAGAGTGGCGCAGTAAACAGAGTGTTGACACATGGCACAAATTTTGGTTTCAGAGTTTCTGATCTGGCACTACGCTTGTGCCAGATGCTGTTGTAGAAGTACAAGAGCGGATGCATGTGAAGCCTAACATTTTACTCCAGCTACTGAGAGGAGTGGGCCACAAGAATTCTGTACTACATCGTCACAGGCCCGTTAAGTGCAAACCTGGCCTGCTGTAGATTCATCAACTGTGTCCACCATCATTAAAGAAATAAAATCTTGTTATATAAACACTAATATCAGTCCATATGTCAAGGACAATGAACTTTGTAACCATAGATTGGGCATGATGACGCCACCCCAACTAAACATCCAGTGCTAGTTTTTCCCAAGACATTGTAGATATTATTAATATTAACCCATGTAATAATGTGATGCTACACTGTAATTCTGTCTTTTAACAGGCCCGATTCTGTGGTTCTAGTTTGAATTTTCACCATTTCTCTTCACTTTGTAATTATATGGGTTTGCCTTGTTTCTTCTCATGTGAATATATCGTGTTCGGTATTTTTGAGGAGGTAATTTTAATGGGTTCGTTTTAGGTCGGTAGGTTTATTTTTCACTCGGCCAGTTTTACTTTCTTCTGATTTTTAGCGATTCCCGTAAATTTCATTGTTTACGAAAATCGTCATTTTCGGGCACTCCTGTATGACGCGTCAGAAACACGCGGCCATCACGTAATGTGACGCAATTTTCGGACACGCGCAGCTTGGGATATGCGTGGGAGAGGAATTCGCGTGGGTGTTTTCTCTTGTATATAATGAGGGAGGAAACCGCGGGCAATTGTCTCTGAAGAAATAATTGCCTGGCCGTAGGACGTCGTAATTATCGTTCTCCACTGTGGGAAAAACCAGCGATAATCGCGAGTCGCGGCAAGAATAGAGGGGAGCGTAAATTTGCCCATGTGCAAAATTACCCACGGCAACAGGACCTATCTTGAGGGTCAGACCTAAGGTCTCTGGCAGTGAAGTCCCTATGCTTCAGCTGGACCGTGGGTTATTTATCATACAGCCGAGAGCATCGCTATTATAGTCTCTAGCAACGGCAGGTGGCCGTGAGACTGGTTTCAATTGCGTACAGCCAGAAATCAAGGCTGTGGGTTTTTTTTTCCTCTAACTCCGGAGCGGGTTAAAAGAGGGAAGCTATTCAGCAGCAGAGAAGTTTTGTCGACAGTTCATCAAGTACCTCATGCTTGACGCCAGAACTTCATCATCATCATCGCAGAATTCAGGAACAGGTGAGAGGGTTAAAATACCTGGATCTTGAAAGTAACGAGAGAAGAGCGTAACGGAGACGCCGCATCATCAGTCGTCGAGAGTTAGAGAGACACTGAGACCAAGAGAGAGAGAGAGAGAGATAAAGAGAGAGGAAAGGAGGGAGAAAATAGACAGGACCGGTAGGGTCTGTTCAGTATCCATTGAAGGATAGACACTGAGCCAATGGTTCTCCAGATCTCAATCCCCCTTTCGTGGTTTCATAATATATTGCTACACTGAGCCATTGTGTTACTCCAAGTCTATTATTGTAGCATTTCCAGTGGTGTTAGATAGCGGCGCATATCGCCTAACAAGAGGAAAGCGGTGTAGACGGTATGTTGAGGAAGAGTCAACAGGACTGAGGCGGTAGCAATCTTAGTGGTATTAGAGAGTGGAGGCTTAAGTTGACAGCCCCACCAAATTAGATTGTGTAAATCACTAACCAATTTTATTGTCCCTCAGCAGGGTGACAGAAAGAGTGAATGTGAGTTGAGGTTTTTTATTTCTAGTGTCTATCTAATCTAATTGGTACGTTGTTTTCAGGCCGTGCAACAGTGCACGCTATCGACTGACTTGATGACGTTTGATGCCATTTTATGTTTTTCTTGTATGTAAATAAATATATACATATATTATTTACTGGATCAGCTTCTATTCTATACTATACCTACATGTGGTCTGTATAGTGGTGTCTGTGGTCGTTTTTATACACCTTATCTCCTTGTGTTTAAAGGTAGCTAGAGGGAGTGAGATTATAACTTTTCCTGAAGTCACGAAGCGGCAAGGGGAGAGTCAACTCCTGGTTCTATCCCTTGAGTTAATAGTCTCATCTGTCCACAGGCATGTCATTTTCATCTAAATTCTATCTTCTCAGACTTTCTCATACTAGGGTCTTGTTTTCATTCAGGCAAACTCTATAAACTTAAATCCACTTCGTGACAAATAATATACCTATGTACAAAAATTTCATTTGATTATGCAATATATATATGCACTTTATTGATAAATACATATTGTTTCATATGTTCTGACCAAAAGAAACAATTGGTTCAGGACTAATAAATTAAAAAAATTTTCAAACTTAAACTCTAAAAGCCAGTGTTAGTTCAGTTTATCATAGAGTTTAGTATTATTATTATTAGACTTATTATTTACATGTGTGTGTCTGTGTATTTTATTACCTACACATTACATTTCAGTACCCTAGACTTTTAACGTAGCTAACATTCATTATAGTAGAATAGGTCTGTTTGAGGTCGTAAGTGGTAGCAGAAAGGCCTTCTGTAACTCACATAAACTTTTATCTCAGGAGCCTTCACAGCTGACCTCATCCAGTACACTAGGTAACATAACAACCATACAATAACATCAAAAACCACTACAAATATTGGGGTCTTGTCCGGGGATTAAGTTTATCAAAGATATTAGGGTCTCCTGGTCCGGGAATTAAACTAGTGGGGACAGAGTTGTATAAATTTAAAAGTGTCCCTTAAATTAAAAGTGGAAAATAAAAGTTGATGAATCTTCACAGCCAGTGGTGATTAATTAATTAATATATTACCTTGGTAATTACACTTTGTTGTTTACCTTAGTCATTGTCAAATTGTGTGATTTAGTATGGCAGATCTAGCAAAATTTAGATCGGCTGCTGTGCTGACGGCGAAGGAAATGAACATGGAGGGTCAAGTTTTAATTCAGTATGTAACTTCAGAATGTGACAAGTATATTGAAAGGGAAGATAGGAGGTTAGCTGAAGAGAAGAGGTTACAAATTGAGGCTGATAAAGAACTTAAGAGGCTGCAGATTGAGGCTGACAAAGAGGCTAAGGCATTGGAGGCAGATAGGGAGATTAAAAGGCTCCAATTAGAAGAAAAAAAGGCCGAAAGGGAGGCAGAAGAAAAACGACAGCAAAGGGAAGCAGAAGAAAAGAGACAGGCTGCTGAGGCAGAAGATAAAAGATTGCAAAGGGAGCACGAGTTACGACTAAGGGAGCTGGAATTACAAGGCCATGCTCCTGAAAATGGTGCCAGCCCCTTTCCCTCAGATGCCACGCCTAGTCAGGGAGCCTCAACCTCAGCTATGGGGTTTCATTTAGACCATTTTGTTGAGAAAGACGATGACATCGAGGGGTACCTCAGTAGATTCGAACTATTAGCTACTACGTATGGGTTGGAAAGAGAGAGGTGGAGTCTTAAGTTATCCCAATGGCTTAGAGGTACTTCTTATGAAGTTTTTGCTAAGATGAATAGAGACGACCAAGACAATTATGACATGCTAAAGCAGGCTTTGTTATTGAGATATGAAAAGAATGGTGAATTTTATCGTAAGAAGTTTAGAAATGCCAAACTGTTGTCTGGGGAGACATACCACCAATTCTCTGCCAGACTGGAAACCTATTTGGAGAAATGGACTGCTCTGGGGAAGACCCAAGATCTCAAAGAGATGATCATGATAGAGCAATTAAGAGAGTCCATGGCTCCAGACTTGAGAAAATTTCTCATGGAACAAGGTGCAGAGAGGTTGGGGGAGGTTTTAAATGTCGCTGAGAGGTATCAGGCAGCCCAGGCAGAGGTAAGTGGCACTAAAAAGAAGCACATAGAAAATTTTAAAGCTCCACAGCAATTTAGTAAATTTGATACCAGAGAACAAGGTAATAAAGGCAGGACAAACTTTGATAGGCCACGAAATGATTATCGTGATAGAAACTCACAGTTCAATGACCAAAAATATAATGAAAGAAAACCGTTTAACCAAGGAAAGAGATGGTGCAAATGGTGTAAGAAAGACAACCATAACACCGAATTTTGTAAAAGGAAACCTTCAAACATTGCTGCAATGAAATCGGGGAACCAAAGATTAAAGGTTAATCCTAATGGACAGCAGGAACCTTATCACACCCCAGTTTGTGAGGATGTTATTTGTAATGGGGTCACCATCAGGTGCCTATATGATACAGGTTTGGATTATGATTCAGTTGTGAAGTCTAGCCTAGTGGACCCAAGTCAGTATACCACAGAAACAGTGGAAATACAAGGGGCGACCAAGGACATACCACTCATGACACTTCCCATCGCAAGGATAACGGTGAAAACTCGCTATGTGGAAGGAGAAATCAGAGCAGCAGTGACAGATGAACCAATCTACCCTCTGATATTGGGGTGTAGATACGTCTTCTTGGGGAATCCCGAGAGACCTGTGATCATGGCGACAGTGCAGACGAGGTCACAGAAAAAGGGGGAAGAAGGTGAACCTATAAATGCTCATCCAGAAGAGATGAGGAAGGCGCAGGCTGAGGATAGGACACTCAAGCCATGTTTTTAAAAATTGCCCAAATGTCACACACCTCCAAGCAAGGGAGAGTACTTTATGAAGAACAAATTGATATACAGGAAGGCCGGAACTGGAACAAATGGTCACAACCAGCTGGTTCTTCCCACTTCATATAGGGATAAAGTGATGGACCTAGGGCATGCGATTCCCTTCAGTGGTCACATGGGGATCAGCGCCACAGGACAGCGTATAGCTTGTCATTACTTCTGGCCAGGGATAACGGAGGATATAAAAAGATATGTCAAATCCTGTCCAGAATGTCAAAGGGTAGCTCCAAAGCATTGGACTGCTCCTGCAACTCTAGGGGAAATGCCCATAGTTGGAACACCTTTTGAGAGGGTTGCAGTGGATATTGTGGGACCTCTCACTCGGACCAAGAGGAGGAACAGTTACATCCTTACTCTGGTGGACACTTGTTCTATGTGGGGAGAGGCGGTAGCCCTGCCGTCAATTGATTCGAAACATGTAGCAGAGGCACTACTTACAATATTCACAAGATTAGGATTCCCGCATCAAATCTTGACTGATAATGGCTCACAGTTCAAGGGGAAACTAACGGAGGAAGTTTTTAAGCTATTTCAAGCCAGACACTTTCATTGTAGTCCGTACCATCCACAAGGGAACGGCCAGGTAGAGAGGTTTAATGGGACTCTCATTTCTATCCTGAGGAAGCTGGCACATGAAAAACCGGATATGTGGGATCAATTTCTGCCCGCCGCGTTGTTTGCGTATCGGGAGGTACCAACCTTGCTATTTAAGAGGCCAATAAAAGGTCCATTAGGAGCTTTATTAAGGACCTGGACAGATGAGAGGGCAGAAGAGACTGTTACCTCATCATATCAATATGTGAACGAGCTGACAATTCGTCTGAAAGCTGGATGGAAACTGGCAAATGATAATTTGAGACAAGCCAGGAAGAAACATGCAGCGTATTTTAATAGGAAAGCAAAGGACAGAGAATTAGCTGTGGGAGAGAAGGTGCTTCTTCTACTACACGGTAGCCAGAATAAGTTACAAATTGGATGGCAAGGTCCATATACGGTTCTAGGGAAGGTGTCTAGAACAAACTATAAAATTGGCAAAAAGGGGAAGGAGAAGGTATATCATGTAAACCTTTTAAAGAAGTATCTGGACAGACCACTCCAGGAAAGCACCCCCTTACTGACCTTGGCTATCGCAACTAAAATGAAAAAAGAACCACTCACCTCACATGAATACCCATTACATCCCTGTGAGACAGCCGCACAGGTAAAAGTCAGTAAGCACCTGACTAAAAATCAGAGGGAGAGAGTTCAACAGGTTCTGGAGGAACATACAGATGTATTAACAGATAAACCAGGACATACAAATTTGCTACAGTATGACATGAAGCTGGTAGACTCAAACCCAATCTGTATGAGAGCCTATTCTGTTCCGTTCGCGAAGGAGAAGGCATTGAAAGAGGAAATAGATTATTTGTTGAAAGAAGGGATTATTTCACACCGTGAATCTTCTTTTAGCCCCAGTGTAGTTTTGTTGAGGAAACCGTCTGGGGAACATAGACTGTGCATAGATTACAGGAAACTGAATGCTGTCACAGAAGGACAAGTGGATCCATTACCAGACACAAAACAGTTATTTGCCAGATTGAACAAGGCAAAATACTTTTCGAAGGTGGATCTTAGCAAAGGCTATTGCCAGATTCCAGTGAAGCCTGAAGTTAGACCTTATTTAGCTTTTAGCACCTCGGAAGGACATTATGAATTCAACATGCTACCATTCGGATTGAAAAATGCTCCGAGTGTATTTTCTAGGATGATGCGCAAATTGTTGGATCCCCTGAATAATCCATGTATCACGAATTTCATGGATGATATTCTTGTCGCCACAGAAACATTTGAAGAACACATTAACTCTCTGAATATGTTATTTGATAGGCTTAGAGAAGCGAACTTAACTGCTAGACCAACAAAATGTTGTATTGGATGCAAAGAGTTGGAATTCTTGGGACATACTGTAGGGTCACAGAATGTCGGTGCAGATTTCCTCAGTAGGCACCACTGTGATCAAAATTAGAATAGTAGTAGGCGGGAGGAGTTAATTTTATCTATGTGTATCACTGGTTTTGGAACTTGCATTAGTGCATGTTCTCAGGTGGGGAGATGTGTGGTGAAAATACAGTGATGCAACGTTAAAATATCTCCAATTATAAAGATAACGGGTAAAATAACACGTAGGGATAAAAATATAGGCAAGATATGCCGAGGCTTCTTCACCTACGCCAGCGCTATCTAGCGCCATTGAAACTAACTAGTTGGAACATGCAAACTAAACGACATATCCTTTTAGACGGGGTAGAAACGGAGATAAAAGAAAAAAAATTATGACGGTCTGAACACGTGTTTGAATCTAAAAAGGCAAAAAGACGCAATTTGTAGTTTAAAGGAAAAATTACGCCAATAGTTGACACAATGTAATTAAATGGACAAAAAGCGACCTTAGCTCTTATTCGAAACAGACGTATCTTAGACGTTTTACCGTAATTGGTCGTTTTAATTTGAATATAGCGGCAAACGCCGTACACGAAGGTTCAAAAACAAATTTCAAAACTAACCTTGAGAAAAGTAGGGTTTTCTTTAATAATAAAGTTATGAAAATAAAACCTAGCTAGTTTGATAGCCCATCTTGAGCAGAGAAATAATATACTTTTAATTACACAGACGGACAGATAACACGGAAGATATTGACGAAAGACTGTATTGTTCAATACAGACTAGCGAACAGTTTTTTGTGCATATTTTCACTAAAGTTACATTTTGGCGTCCTTGAGCCTAAAAATGCAAAAATCAAACTGCAGATGAACTAGGGGCAAAGTCGGAGGATAGTAGCTAAAAATAACAGCATAGGATCTTAGAAGTAGGGGGAGACAAAAATTTGTGTGGTTTTTTTCTTGTAGTTTCGTCCAAAAACAAGGGTAATTTTGAGAAAAGCCAAGTTGAGACGGACAGACCGACAGAAAAATACTACACACTAGACTGAGACTGGACTGAAATTGGACATTTATATTTTGAATATTTGAAAAGTTAGAGGGGAAGTCCGTTGATTGGACAGAAGTTTTTATATTATTGACAGAGAGACGCACGCTTGTGCCATTTTTATAGAAGACTGTCCATTGACACAGTTCGTTACTGCTAGAGGTGATTTCCAGGAATTATTAAATAAAAATCAGTGGGACGCCCTAATCTAGCCAGCAGCTCAGCTGAGTTTTGCTAGTACTACGTAACTGTGTTCTCAATTCTGAATTGTGGTAAGGGAAAAAGCATTTATCTTGTTTATTTTAATATTTTGAGTGATTGATACTGCCATATCATGAAAAATGATTACGACAAGTGAGTGCTTACTCTAGGTCCCCAGCAGCAGTCCAGGGCCTAGAGACAAACAAATAATATATGAAAACATATCTAAGACGATGGAAGACAGATCTACATTTGAGATCAGTGGGAACATATCACCCACCTTATTGGATGGAAGAGGAAACTATTGAACATATTTCGGATGCAATGCAGTCTTGGGAAACTGGTACTATTTGATAACAACTGGGTGAGATGTGCTAAGTTTGTCAGGGAGATCTGACCCAATCTGTGTAATGTTGTTTTGCTGTGTTGTGTGTAAGAGTGGCGCAGTAAACAGAGTGTTGACACATGGCACACATTTTGGTTTCAGAGTTTCTGATCTGGCACTACGCTTGTGCCAGATGCTTTTGTAGAAGTACAAGAGTGGATGCCTGTGCAGCCTAACATTTTACTCCAGCTACTGAGAGGAGTGGGCCACAAGAATTCTGTACTACATCGTCACAGGCCCGTTAAGTGCAAACCTGGCCTGCTGTAGATTCATCAACTGTGTCCACCATCATTAAAGAAATAAAATCTTGTTATATAAACACTAATATCAGTCCATATGTCAAGGAAAATGAACTTTGTAACCATAGATTGGGCATGATGACGCCACCCCAACTAAACATCCAGTGCTAGTTTTTCCCAAGACATTGTAGATATTATTAATATTAACCCATGTAATAATATACATAGGTACAAAAATTTCATTTGATTATGCAATATATATATATGCACTTTATTGATAAATACATATTGTTTCATATGTTCTGACCAAAAGAAACAATTGGTTCAGGACTAATAAATTTAAAAAAATTTCAAACTTAAACTCTAAAAGCCAGTGTTAGTTCAGTTTATCATAGAGTTTAGTATTATTATTATTAGACTTATTATTTACATGTGTGTGTCTGTGTATTTTATTACCTACACATTACATTTCAGTACCCTAGACTTTTAACGTAGCTAACATTCATTATAGTAGAATAGGTCTGTTTGAGGTCGTAAGTGGTAGCAGAAAGGCCTTCTGTAATTCACATAAACTTTTATCTCAGGAGCCTTCACAGCTGACCTCATCCAGTACACTAGGTAACATAACAACCATACAATAACATCAAAAACCACTACAAATATTGGGGTCTTGTCCGGGGATTAAGTTTATCAAAGATATTAGGGTCTCCTGGTCCGGGAATTAAACTAGTGGGGGCATAAGTGAATAAATTTAAAAGTGTCCCTTAAATTAAAAGTGGAAAGTAAAAGTTGATGAATCTTCACAGCCAGTGGTGATTAATTAATTAATATATTACCTTGGTAATTACACTTTGTTGTTTACCTTAGTCATTGTTAAATTGTGTGATTTAGTATGGCAGATCTAGCAAAATTTAGATCGGCTGCTGTGCTGACGGCGAAGGAAATGAACATGGAGGGTCAAGTTTTAATTCAGTATGTAACTTCAGAATGTGACAAGTATATTGAAAGGGAAGATAGGAGGTTAGCTGAAGAGAAGAGGTTACAAATTGAGGCTGATAAAGAACTTAAAAGGCTGCAGATTGAGGCTGACAAAGAGGCTAAGGCATTGGAGGCAGATAGGGAGATTAAAAGGCTCCAATTAGAAGAAAAAAAGGCCGAAAGGGAGGCAGAAGAAAAACGACAGCAAAGGGAAGCAGAAGAAAAGAGACAGGCTGCTGAGGCAGAAGATAAAAGATTGCAAAGGGAGCACGAGTTACGACTAAGGGAGCTGGAATTACAAGGCCATGCTCCTTAAAATGGTGCCAGCCCCTTTCCCTCAGATGCCACGCCTAGTCAGGGAGCCTCAACCTCAGCTATGGGGTTTCATTTAGACCATTTTGTTGAGAAAGACGATGACATCGAGGGGTACCTCAGTAGATTCGAACTATTAGCTACTACGTATGGGTTGGAAAGAGAGAGGTGGAGTCTTAAGTTATCCCAAGGGCTTAGAGGTACTTCTTATGAAGTTTTTGCTAAGATGAATAGAGACGACCAAGACAATTATGACATGCTAAAGCAGGCTTTGTTATTGAGATATGAAAAGAATGGTGAATTTTATCGTAAGAAGTTTAGAAATGCCAAACTGTTGTCTGGGGAGACATACCACCAATTCTCTGCCAGACTGGAAACCTATTTGGAGAAATGGACTGCTCTGGGGAAGACCCAAGATCTCAAAGAGATGATCATGATAGAGCAATTAAGAGAGTCCATGGCTCCAGACTTGAGAAAATTTCTCATGGAACAAGGTGCAGAGAGGTTGGGGGAGGTTTTAAATGTCGCTGAGAGGTATCAGGCAGCCCAGGCAGAGGTAAGTGGCACTAAAAAAAAGCACATAGAAAATTTTAAAGCTCCACAGCAATTTAGTAAATTTGATACCAGAGAACAAGGTAATAAAGGCAGGACAAACTTTGATAGGCCACGAAATGATTATCGTGATAGAAACTCACAGTTCAATGACCAAAAATATAATGAAAGAAAACCGTTTAACCAAGGAAAGAGATGGTGCAAATGGTGTAAGAAAGACAACCATAACACCGAATTTTGTAAAAGGAAACCTTCAAACATTGCTGCAATGAAATCGGGGAACCAAAGATTAAAGGTTAATCCTAATGGACAGCAGGAACCTTATCACCCCCCAGTTTGTGAGGATGTTATTTGTAATGGGGTCACCATCAGGTGCCTATATGATACAGGTTTGGATTATGATTCAGTTGTGAAGTCTAGCCTAGTGGACCCAAGTCAGTATACCACAGAAACAGTGGAAATACAAGGGGCGACCAAGGACATACCACTCATGACACTTCCCATCGCAAGGATAACGGTGAAAACTCGCTATGTGGAAGGAGAAATCAGAGCAGCAGTGATAGATGAACCAATCTACCCTCTGATATTGGGGTGTAGATACGTCTTCTTGGGGAATCCCGAGAGACCTGTGATCATGGCGACAGTGCAGACCAGGTCACAGAAAAAGGGGAAGAAGGTGAACCTATAAATGCTCATCCAGAAGAGATGAGGAAGGCGCAGGCTGAGGATAGGACACTCAAGCCATGTTTTTAAAAATTGCCCAAATGTCACACACCTCCAAGCAAGGGAGAGTACTTTATGAAGAACAAATTGATATACAGGAAGGCCGGAACTGGAACAAATGGTCACAACCAGCTGGTTCTTCCCACTTCATATAGGGATAAAGTGATGGACCTAGGGCATGCGATTCCCTTCAGTGGTCACATGGGGATCAGCGCCACAGGACAGCGTATAGCTTGTCATTACTTCTGGCCAGGGATAACGGAGGATATAAAAAGATATGTCAAATCCTGTCCAGAATGTCAAAGGGTAGCTCCAAAGCATTGGACTGCTCCTGCAACTCTAGGGGAAATGCCCATAGTGGGAACACCTTTTGAGAGGGTTGCAGTGGATATTGTGGGACCTCTCACTCGGACCAAGAGGAGGAACAGTTACATCCTTACTCTGGTGGACACTTGTTCTATGTGGGGAGAGGCGGTAGCCCTGCCGTCAATTGATTCGAAACATGTAGCAGAGGCACTACTTACAATATTCACAAGATTAGGATTCCCGCATCAAATCTTGACTGATAATGGCTCACAGTTCAAGGGGAAACTAACGGAAGAAGTTTTTAAGCTATTTCAAGCCAGACACTTTCATTGTAGTCCGTACCATCCACAAGGGAACGGCCAGGTAGAGAGGTTCAATGGGACTCTCATTTCTATCCTGAGGAAGCTGGCACATGAAAAACCGGATATGTGGGATCAATTTCTGCCCGCCGCGTTGTTTGCGTATCGGGAGGTACCACATAGTTCAACCGGGATGGCTCCCGCAACCCTGCTATTTGGGAGGCCAATAAAAGGTCCATTAGAAGCTTTATTAAGGACCTGGACAGATGAGAGGGCAGAAGAGACTGTTACCTCATCATATCAATATGTGAACGAGCTGACCACTCGTCTGAAAGCTGGATGGAAACTGGCAAATGATAATTTGAGACAAGCCAGGAAGAAACATGCAGCGTATTTTAATAGGAAAGCAAAGGACAGAGAATTAGCTGTGGGAGAGAAGGTGCTTCTTCTACTACCCGGCAGCCAGAATAAGTTACAAATTGGATGGCAAGGTCCATATACGGTTCTAGAGAAGGTGTCTAGAACAAACTATAAAATTGACAAAAAGGGGAAGGAGAAGGTATATCATGTAAACCTTTTAAAGAAGTATCTGGACAGACCACTCCAGGAAAGCACCCCCTTACTGACCTTGGCTATCGCAACTAAAATGAAAAAAGAACCACTCACCTCACATGAATACCCATTACATCCCTGTGAGACAGCCGCACAGGTAAAAGTCAGTAAGCACCTGACTAAAAATCAGAGGGAGAGAGTTCAACAGGTTCTGGAGGAACATACAGATTTATTAACAGATAAACCAGGACATACAAATTTGCTACAGTATGACATGAAGCTGGTAGACTCAAACCCAATCTGTATGAGAGCCTATTCTGTTCCGTTCACGAAGGAGAAGGCATTGAAAGAGGAAATAGATTATTTGTTGAAAGAAGGGATTATTTCACACAGTGAATCTTCTTTTAGCTCCAGTGTAGTTTTGTTGAGGAAACCGTCTGGGGAACATAGACTGTGCATAGATTACAGGAAACTGAATGCTGTCACAGAAGGACAAGTGGATCCATTACCAGACACAAAACAGTTATTTGCCAGATTGAACAAGGCAAAATACTTTTCGAAGGTGGATCTTAGCAAAGGCTATTACCAGATTCCAGTGAAGCCTGAAGTTAGACCTTATTTAGCTTTTAGCACCTCGGAAGGACATTATGAATTCAACATGCTACCATTCGGATTGAAAAATGCTCCTAGTGTATTTTCTAGGATGATGCGCAAATTGTTGGATCCCCTGAATAATCCATGTATCACGAATTTCATGGATGATATTCTTGTCGCCACAGAAACATTTGAAGAACACATTAACTCTCTGAATATGTTATTTGATAGGCTTAGAGAAGCGAACTTAACTGCTAGACCAACAAAATGTTGTATTGGATGCAAAGAGTTGGAATTCTTGGGACATACTGTAGGGTCACAGAATGTCGGTGCAGATTTCCTCAGTAGGCACCCCTGTGATCAAAATTAGAATAGTAGTAGGCGGGAGGAGTTAATTTTATCTATGTGTATCACTGGTTTTGGAACTTGCATTAGTGCATGTTCTCAGGTGGGGAGATGTGTGGTGAAAATACAGTGATACAACGTTAAAATATCTCCAATTATAAAGATAACGGGTAAAATAACACGTAGGGATAAAAATATAGGCAAGATATGCCGAGGCTTCTTCACCTACGCCAGCGCTTTCTAACGCCATTGAAACTAACTAGTTGGAACATGCAAACTAAACGACATATCCTTTTAGACGGGGTAGAAACGGAGATAAAAGAAAAAAAATTATGACGGTCTGAACACGTGTTTGAATCTAAAAAGACAAAAAGACGCAATTTGTGTTTAAAGAGAAAAAAATACGCCACTAGTTGACACAATGTAAGGAAATGGACAAAAAGCGACCTTAGATCTTATTAGAAACAGAGTATCTTAGACGTTTTACCGTAATTGGTCGTTTTAATTTGAATATAGCGGCAAACGCCGTACACGAAGGTTCAAAAACAAATTTCAAAACTAACCTTGAGAAAAGTAGGTTTTTTTTCTTAATAATAAGTTTATGAAAATAAAAAACTAGCTAGTTTGATAGCCCATCTTGAGCAGAGAAATAATATACTTTTAATTACACAGACGGACAGATAACACGGAAGATATTGACGAAAGACCGTATTGTTCAATACAGACTAGCGAACAGTTTTTTGTGCATATTTTCACTAAAGTTACATTTTGGCGTCCTTGAGCCTAAAAATGCAAAAATCAAACTGCAGATGAACTAGGGGGCAAAGTCGGAGGATAGTAGCTAAAATTAACTTAGCATAGGATCTTAGAAGTAGGGGGAGACAAAATTTTGTGTAGTTTTTTTCTTGTAGTTTCGTCCAAAAACAAGTGTAATTTTGGGAAAAGCCAAGTTGAGACGGACAGACCGACAGAAAAATACTACACACTAGACTGAGACTGGACTGAAATTGGACATTTATATTTTGAATATTTGAAAAGTTAGAGGGGAAGTCCGTTGATTGGACAGAAGTTTTTATATTATTGACAGAGAGACGCACGCTTGTGCCATTTTATAGAAGACTGTCCATTGACACAGTTCGTTACTGCTAGAGGTGATTTCCAGGAATTATTAAATAAAAATCAGTGGGACGCCCTAATCTAGCCAGCAGCTCAGCTGAGTTTTGCTAGTACTACGTAACTGTGTTCTCAATTCTGAATTGTGGTAAGGGAAAAAGCATTTATCTTGTTTATTTTAATATTTTGAGTGATTGATACTGCCATATCATGAAAAATGATTACGACAAGTGAGTGCTTACTCTAGGTCCCCAGCAGCAGTCCAGGGCCTAGAGACAAACAAATAATATATGAAAACATATCTAAGACTATGGAAGACAGATCTACATTTGAGATCAGTGGGAACATATCACCCACCTTATTGGATGGAAGAGGAAACTATTGAACATATTTCGGATGCAATGCAGTCTTGGGAAACTGGTACTATTTGATAACAACTGGGTGAGATGTGCTAAGTTGGTCAGAGAGATCTGACCAATCTGTGTAATGTTGTTTTGCTGTGTTGTGTGTAAGAGTGGCGCAGTAAACAGAGTGTTGACACATGGCACAAATTTTGGTTTCAGAGTTTCTGATCTGGCACTACGCTTGTGCCAGATGCTTTTGTAGAAGTACAAGAGTGGATGCCTGTGCAGCCTAACATTTTACTCCAGCTACTGAGAGGAGTGGGCCACAAGAATTCTGTACTACATCGTCACAGGCCAGTTAAGTGCAAACCTGGCCTGCTGTAGATTCATCAACTGTGTCCACCATCATTAAAGAAATAAAATCTTGTTATATAAACACTAATATCAGTCCATATGTCAAGGAAAATGAACTTTGTAACCATAGATTGGGCATGATGATGCCATTCCAACTAAACATCCAGTGCTAGTTTTTCCCAAGACATTGTAGATATTATTAATATTAACCCATGTAATAATATACCTATGAACAAAAATTTCATTTGATTATGCAATATATATATGCACTTTATTGATAAATACATATTGTTTCATATGTTCTGATCAAAAGAAACAATTGGTTCAGGACTAATAAATTAAAAAAATTTTCAAACTTAAACTCTAAAAGCCAGTGTTAGTTCAGTTTATCATAGAGTTTAGTATTATTATTATTAGACTTATTATTTACATGTGTGTGTCTGTGTATTTTATTACCTACACATTACATTTCAGTACCCTAGACTTTTAACGTAGCTAACATTCATTATAGTAGAATAGGTCTGTTTGAGGTCGTAAGTGGTAGCAGAAAGGCCTTCTGTAACTCACATAAACTTTTATCTCAGGAGCCTTCACAGCTGACCTCATCCAGTACACTAGGTAACATAACAACCATACAATAACATCAAAAACCACTACATGCCTCATTGCTTTTAGCACTGCTTGTGTGATCCAAGGAGATTTGATCTGTCGTGTCACACGAACTTCTTTAGTTGGTGCGTGGTTATCAAACACACAACGAAAGATACGTGTTCAATTGGCAATGGCGTCATCGGGATCAGAAAGCTGGTAAACACTGGCAAGAGGTGCAGTTCACAAATCATGTAAAAATAGTTCACGGTTGAAATTTTTAAAACTTTATAATTTAATACTGATATGTTTATTTCTTCGAGCTTTATATTTATTCTTTGAACACGTGCAACATATAGGATAGTGGTCACCCCTCGCGACAGTAGGAACAGAGCATTCTATAATGTTTTCTGCATACGTGATGTGAAACAAAGATCGATAGGGGCCTCCCCGTTTTGTCACAGTTTATATACATGAAATTGCAAAGAATGCAAGCAGCACTAAATACAGTCGACAAATGGGCATGTAACATTATTTAGGTTGCTCTCTTGTCGACTACGGCCGTATTCTATGACAGTTGTTGTACTGACTAATTACGTGTTTTTTTTTAAGAGTCGGCACTCTTTTTTTTATCGGCTATGAAGCAGATATTTAGTATTTTCAAACATTCTTACACTACTGACTGTAGATCACTACTGGAATCAATTCAGAACGCCAAAAATGAAAACAGGATGCATGAAAACAGATCTGAGCTTGACAATATCCACAGGTCATCAGCCATTGCCTTTCAGTGGTTACCCTCCCATTGTGGAATCACCGGAAATGAGAAAGTCGATGCTTTATCTAGAAGTGACAGTTAAATGGAACAATTCAGACACACATTGCCCTATCGAGAAACTAAAACCATCATCCACAACAAGTATAAATACCAGTGGAAGATGGAAGGTGTTATATGAAACAGATATGACCCAATCCACCAGCGTCATAGACACCAGCAGACCATCATTTTCCTTCTGAGAACTGGCCACTGCAGATTATTAGGACACCTCTATCGCCCCAGGAGCTGCGGTAGCGCAGTAGTTAGTGTCATGGCTTCCTAGCTCGGTGGTCCAAGGGTCGATCCCCAGTTGAGGTGAGATTTTATAGATCGCAAACGGCTCCGGGATCGACCCAGCCTCATGAATTGGGTACCAGAACAACTCTGGGAAAGTTAAGACGACCGGCGTGATGCTGACCACATCACCCCTAGAGTGCCGATGGTCACGAAAAAATGGGCGTAACACCATATTCCCAATATGCATCAATCGGCGTGTAACGGGATCCCATTTTTTTAACCTCTATCGCTTCAGGATATATCATACGAATGAATGTCCATGTGGAACCAGAATCAAGACTTTGAACTAATTCTCCAACACTGCCCAACCAATAATGATCCGCGATGCCTGACTTGGCCAGTGGGTGCTGAGCTCAGGCAAAAGCTATGGGGCTGTCGCGCTGACGTGGAAAAGACTGTGGACTTCGTCCCGGCGACAGGCCTGCAGAATTAGCATGACTACAAACTTAACGCAGAAGAAGAAGAAGCAGTCAATTAGAATGTGCTAATTTGTTTACACATTTCCTAAATTTTCATCACCGTCTTCCTGGTTGTCTACATTGACTCATAAGGGGATGCCCAGTATGGTTGTGTTGACTGGTGAGTATGATAAAACATTGCATACTATTAAGAAAATATTTTCCGATGAGCCAATATTATTATTACCTGATTTAGATACACCAATTGTTCTCAGGACACATGCGTCGGTATAGGAGGCTAGCTCGTGCAATCGTCTGCTAACATTTTACATCATGCCATCTATTTCTGCAAAAAACTCCTTCCCACCGAGGCCAGATATGCTATCACCGAGAGTAAAAGCCTGGCATTAGTGTGGTGTATAACAGAAATCAAGCGATGTCATTAGGTCGAGATTTCTTTTTACAATCGGACTATCGTTCATCGTCTTTTATTCAGACCGCTCGATTTCCAAACAGTCGTTTGAGTAGGTGGAGTCTTCTGCTACATGAAATTTCCATTCACAATTCTGAGTTTTATCCATAATATCTTTGTGGTGTGGTGAAAATACTTCTTTCACAGACTCTTCTTTGTCACTGGTCGGTGCATAACATTGGATTATGTTTACCTTTATTTTAATTTTGGCTGTTTCGTATCTAGCTTTTATGATTCTGAGTCCCACTGCCTCCCATTCTATGAGTACTGTCTGTGCTTCTTTAAATAGCATTAGAGCTACCCCCTCACTATTGTGTGAGTTTTCTTCCTTATCTCCTGAGAACATCTCCTCTGTGCCGAGTTTCCACTTGTCTACCTCCTTCCAACTTGTTTCGCACATTCCTATGACATCGATCTTGCAGTCCCTCATCTCTGCTACCACCTGTACCGCCTTCCCTTGTTCGTTCAATGTTCGAACATTTCTGGTGCCAGTTCTCCTAGAAGAAAGAAGGTTAATCAACAATACAGACTCCTTTTGCTTTTATCTGCGTCATGTACTTTCTGACTTCTTGCCCAGAAACATGTTTTAATCAGTTTAGTTAGTGTAGATTTAGTACGGACATTTAGATGATATAGTGAGGCGTCTGTGTTTTTCTCTTGTAATTATGTAGCCTTTTCCTCACATTGTTATATATGTATCTAAGTCGTTACTGGTGTTTGGTCGGTTCATTTAATTACTTTGTTCCTCTCTTCGGTGGTAAACTTCGTTTCAAACTTCAAGGGGGTTGGGACGAGAGAAGAATAATAATATGGTAATACACCTATTAGTCTGCTGGTAGAATTGTGATATGCAAGATAGAACTGTGGTTGAAATGTTTAAATTTCCGCACCATTATGCTCTTTAAACGAAAGGGAAGAGTGATTGCTATTGGATGACGTCACTGTGTATTAGAAGAATCAATTTTGATTCTGCAGGCGTACATGACAGAGGAATTAGAACGCTTGCCTATTGCTGCTAAGCTACCGGGTACCGCTGTTAAAAAACCAAAGTATACCTCTCGTCCAGATTATACACAGGATTAATATGGCCCGTGGTGTTTAATACATCGGGTATAATCTGACTGGGCCACATTATACAACGGCTATAATCTGGATTAGGCCATAATGCAACCCTTCCCTCCAAAATATATCTCCTTCCTCGATAGGAAGGAACACTTCAATCAATATTTGTGGATTTCGAAGGAAACTTCTTCTTCGTACACTCTCAGACGTCCACGTGAATGTTTTCACAGAAAGCAGTAGTCCGTTTGAGGCTATTTGAATCTCCGTATAGCTTTTCCACGAATGGTACTGGTGTCGGCCTTATGCGCTTTCTCTGTTCCACATATGTTGGGCAAATTTGATCAAATGTTCGGCAGTCATTTTATCAGCGCCACAGTTACACTGATAGGTAGTTCCTATCTTTAGCTTGTTGAATAGATGGTATCTCAATCTGTTGTGGCCAGAAGAAAAATGCAATCTGTAATGTAACCTCTTGCCGTTTAGTCTCACCGAAGACATTTTTAACAATCAACTTTCAAAAAAAAGAAAGTTATATGTTTTACACGTTTTATGAAAACCTGCATGCTTTCTCCTTACTTTAAATTTGGTAAAGGACTTTATTAACACCCTTTATATGTGTAATGCATCTTGTTTTTGCCAGAGTCATCTTAATGCGACTACACAAGTTAACTGAGTGCATATATCCAGAATCATAGTGTGGATTCCGAGCTGGTAGATCAACAACAGACTCTTTTCTCCCTGTCAACTTCAGGAAAAATAAAGAGAGCAGAAAAGGCCTTTATATATCGCCTTTATAAACTTCACAAAAGGCATTTGACCTGGTTAGTAGGGATGGACTCTTCAAAATCCTCCAGAAAATAGGTTGCTTTCACTTTGTTGTTCGGTCAGGGTCCATCCTTCGTGCAGTGCCCCCGCTCTGGTTCATTCTTTGCATCTCGGTCTCCACAGTTCTCCGCCAAGTTGTGTTTGGTCGGCCTCTCATTCGCTTTCTTTCAGTGGTCTATAACTTAGCTGTTCTTGTGATGGCATCAAGGTCTCTTCTGAGGACGTGGCCAACCCAACTAGAGCGTCTGATGATGTTTATATATGCTGAATATTTATAATTAGTGATAACATACAACTCTACGCTACTGCTGTCATGAATTTAAGTGTGACTGAGTCTATTCAAGTCTCCACTGCTCTTAGACTCGTGTGGTGGAAATGTCAAAGTTTAATCTCTTGGTTTTCTTCTTCTTCGATCCTTAACCACCGCCCGTCAAAGCAGTCAGTGGCCATCACGCCTAGTGGCGTCTTGTAGGGCAACAACAAATTGATTCCATTTGCACGGTCGGTGGCCATCCTTCGTACAGTGCCCCAACTCTGCTTCATTCTTTGCATCTCAGCCTCCACAGTCCTCCGCCAAGTTGTTTTTGGTCGGCCTCTCTTTCGCTTTCCTTCAGGGGTCCAAAACATAGCTGTTCTTGTGATGGCATCGGGGTCTCTTCTGAGGACATGACCAACCCAGCTCCAGCGTCTGCCAGCTATGATGGTGTGCATGTCCTCTTGCTTGCTACGAGTAAGCAGATCTTGGTTGGTGATGGTATTCGGCCAAAAGATGCGGTGAATTTTTCTTAGGCATGTTGTGTGTAAAGAGGACAATTTTGACATTTCCTTCTCTGTGACTCTCCAGCATTCCGCACCATAGAGAAGCACAGAAAGCACGCAACTCTGGTATAATCTTAATTTTGTGCTTGTGCTGTATTGGGAGGACTTCCAGATGTTATTTAGGCTAAAGAAGGCTGTTCTTGCCTTATTCATTCTGATGTTGATGTCTTTGCCTGCCCCACCGTCTGGTGTTACTATGCTTCCTAGGTATGTGAAGGTATCTGTCTGTACCAGTTGCTGATTCCTTACTGATATGGGCTCAGGGTTGCTCACATTGAGCGTCATGACCTCTGACTTCTTTAAATTGATGTTCAAGCCCACCTGCTGGCTAATTTTATTAAGTCTATCCGTTTTTTTCCTGGATGTGTTGATGTGAATGTGCCAGCAGTGCAATGTCGTCTGCATATTCCAGATCTTCCAATGTAGAGAATGTAGTCCATCTTATTCCTCTTGGACTGCCCTCTGTTGTCTGGCGCATCACCCAGTCTATGACTGTTAAAAATAGAGTGGTTGATAAGGGGCATCCCTGTCGTACTCCTGTCTTCACCTCGAAGGTTAGGTTGCTCTGCCCAACACTACACGTAAAGTTGGCATAGAGGCTTTTTATGATTGACACTATGCCGCTTGGGATTCCATAAGCCCTCAGTATTTTCCATAAACTGTCCCTATGTATGCTGTCAAAAGCCTTTTCAAAATCAACAAAATTTATGTAAAGCTGTCTTTGCCATTCTGAGCGCTGCTCTATAATGTTCCTGAGAGTGAATATATGGTCTACACATCTTCTGTTCTTTCTAAATCCTGCTTGTTCTTTCCTCAGTTTGTAGTCTACTGCCTTTGAAATTCTCTGTATAATTATCCTGCCTAGTATTTTGCTGGGAACTGAGAGAAGAGTGATTCCTCTCCAATTATTGCAGTCTGCAAGATCTCCCTTCTTGGGCAATTTGACAATTATTCCTTTGTTCCACTCTGATGGTGTTGTCCCCGTTTTCCACACTTGTGCAAATAGTGGTTCTAATAGTTCTGCTGCTAGCTCAGGGTCTGTCTTAAATAGCTCTGCATTTAAGTTATCATGGCCCGGAGCTTTACCGTTCTTTAACCCTTTGATTGCTGTGATGATTTCTTCTTTTCGTGGAATGTCTGTATTTACATCTAGATCGTTTTCAGCCTCAGGAACATTCAATTGTGTCTCTGGTATTTCCTTGTTCAGCGTTTCTCTGAAGTGCTCTGCCCATCTTGTTTCCTGTCCCTCTGCTGTCTTGATGAGATTTCCTTGCTTATCTCTTACTAATGTAATATTGTTTGCACCTTGTTTTCCGCTGATGAATTTAGTTATTTTGTATACTGTGCTTTGTTCATTTCTCAGTGCTGCCTCTTCTGCCTGTTTTGCAAGATCGTCTAGGAAATTCCTTTTGTTGGCTCGGGTTTGGCGTTTAACTTCCCTGTCCAGCTGGCTGTACTGTTCGCTATATAGTTGCTTTAACCTGGGGGACTTCGCTTCTGTTTTCTTTCTTTTCATTTCCTTTCTCATCTTTATGGTGTTTAGTGTTTCTGGTGTTATCCAGTCTTGCTTCTTCCTTTCCTGGAATCCTAAGCATGATTTGCTACTTTCCTTATATATTGTTGAAATGGTGTTGAAATTCTGGTCTATATCATCAGTCAATGTCTTTTCCTGGCTTTTGGCAAATTGATATCGTTTCTTAATGTCGGCCGCAAAAGCTTTTCTGGTAAGGGGGTCCTTCAATTTGCTGATGTCAAACCTTTTCTGTGTAGTTACAGTTGGTCCAGCCCTTCTTAGTTTCACTTTCAGTTTTGCTACTACTAAATGGTGATCACTTCCCACATCTGCACCTCTTCTTACCTTCACATCTTGTAATCTCCATCTGCCGTTAACCATGATGTGGTCTATCTGGTTTCTGTCCCGACCATTTGGTGATTCCCATGTTAACTTGTGAATTTCCTTATGTGGGAAAAGTGTTCCTCCAATGACCAGGTTGTTAATGCTACAGAAACTTATTAGCTTATCCCCATTTTCGTTTGCTGTTCCGCTGCCGCATTTCCCCATTGTTCTTTCATTATATGTATTGTGTGTACCAACTTTCGCATTGAGGTCTCCCATTACTATAACAAGATCATATCTAGGGGTGTCTTCCATTTCTTTCTGCAGTTGTTGGTAGAATTCATCCTTGACCTCCTCATCGCTATCATTCGTTGGTGCGTAGCATTGTATTATTGTAGTGTTGGTGAATCTCCCTCTCAATCTCAATCGTATCAGTCTGTTGTTGATGGGTTTCCATTCCAGTAATGTCCTTTCTATCCCTTTCTGTAGAATAATGGCTACGCCTTCACTGTGCTGTCCATCCTCTCTTCCAGAGTAAAGTACTGTTTCTCCTGTTGCTGTTTTAACTTTTCCTGCCCCTGTCCATCTGCTCTCACTTATCCCCAGGATGTGTAACCTATAGTTTCTCATTTCTGCCGTGACCTGTCTTAGTTTACCTGTCTCGTACATTGTCCTGACATTCCAAAATCCTATTCTTGTATCCTGTTTTGCGGTCAGGACATCCGTTTTCATGTCAGTGGCTTCCTTTCGGCTTTCACCACTGACAGTCATACGAGCCACAGACTCCGAATGTCCATCCCGCAGCAAAGTTTGTTCATTTGATGTTGTTTCCGTAACTTCATTATTTTTTTTACATAGACAGGGGTGTCAGCCCTATGCTAAAACCCCCAACCTGGAGGACCAGGGTACCAGCTTTTGTCTGACCCCTACCCACACAGACCAGTCCAGCTTGGTTGAACCTACCAGGAGTAAAACTCCCACTGGCATAGCTCTGGGGATTGTCAGGGTACGCAAGCTGCCATACCGCTACAAGGTATAGGTACCATTGATGGCAGCTCTTGGTTTTACAAGACTCATAATGGTTTTTCCTGCATGCCACTTAAAAAATGTTAACCTCCGACCTACAACATAGGTATTATTTAATTGCATTCTGTAGCCCTACTCAATTCGCAGTTGCCTCGGAGCTAAAAACCCCCCCCCCCCCCCCCCGTGTTTGTTTGAGTTGTTACAATTAGGTCGAGTCGCAACTCGTTCAACCTAGAAGCAAGTACGCCGGTTATATTAGTTAATAATGTTCAAATATAAAAGACATTGCGGTCTGATTATAATAGTTGGTCCTCTTCTTTGCATAAGCCGGTACTGTGTATTCGGTTCAGGGCAGAATTTAGACATGGTGAGGCCGTAAGATATAGGAAGCTGTGGATGTCCTATTTGGAAATTGGTAACTGAGAATAACTCCGTGTAACAATTGAACTTGGGTAGAATTCCGCCAAGATGCATAACAAATCAATTTAGGTATATAATATATGATACACGACGGTACTGTCATTATAAGTGGAAATTAACATTATAGACTTACTCCTACTATAACTGTTTCTAGACCTGTTTGTGCCGCTAAGACACCCCACCTCGCTACACCACTGTTAGAGCGACACCTTCTGATTGTGAAGCCCTTAGCTCTAACCTGTTTACCCTTTTACCTAAATTCGGCCCTGATTCGGTTAAAAGAGTTTCTGAAATATGTGCAAGTAGTTGCACTTAAAAAAATAAAAAAACACTCCCCCAAAAAAACACGTGTTTTGCCTCGTTTTGACGATGCGCTCCGGGCAACCTAGACACAAGGGTCCATCGAGTATATCGGGGCGCACGTCAAACATAAAAGACATTGTGGTTTGGTATTTAAGTAGTTGAGTATGGAATTGTTTGAATAAGAACACTAAGGAAAAAGTCGGCTGACACCTTGTGTAGGTTTTATTCAAATACCATTGACTGAATTTCGCAACCAAATTACTACCTACTTATCTACCTGCATGCATGTCCATCTGCCTTCTTAATTGTTTGTTCTCATTTGACCACATCTGTTTCTCTCACAAACAGATTGGGATGCCATCTATTCAAACAGCTAAAGACGAGTGTAACTGTGACACCTATATAATGACAGCTGAACATATATTTCACAGGTGCCCAACATATGAAGATCAAAGAAAGTGCATACGACCATCACCTTTACCATTCCTGGACAAACTGTGAGCGGACCAAGAACCTCAATCTGACCACTGCATTGTTAGAGCATATTCAAGTCGACGTCTGAAAGTGATTGAAGAAGAAGTTACTCTCACAAAATTTAAGGTCTGTCTGATCCTTCTCTCATCGCCATAACGTTTTTCATTCAACAGGGTTGGTCAAGACCAAGCTGTCAATCTGCTTTTCTCATGGAGTTGACGTAAATGGAGGACACGTTTTACTGTTTGCCTGGTCTCCCATCATGGACAAATATATATATATCCCGATATTTAATTTGTTGAACAGATGGTACTTGAGTTTGAAGTGACCTGTTCTCTGCCTGAAAATTACCTGAGCTCGTCTTCCTAGGAAGCAGTCTGGTGTTATTTCTGATACATCTTACACTTTTATGGCTCTTTGTATTATCAACCATCTCTCTTCTCTGCCTTTTTCGCTCTTTATGGATCATGGAACTATCACAGCAGCTAGTATCCTTGCAAAAAGTCGTCATCAAAGTAATTATGCACTTGTGTAGCCATAGTTTCTGTAGCAATTTGTTTTACATGACGCGGTTGTGTAGCCATAGTTTCTGTAGCAATGTGTTTTACATGACGCGGTTGTGTAGCTATAGTTTCTGTAGCAATGTGTTTTACATGACGCGGTTATGTAGCCATAGTTTCTGTAGCAATTTGTTTTACATGACGCGTTTGTGTAACCATAGTTTCTGTAGCAATTTGTTTTACATGACGCGGTTGTGTAGCTATAATTTCTGTAGCAATGTGTTTTACATGACGCGGTTGTGTAGCCATAGTTTCTGTAGCAATTTGTTTTACATGACGCGGTTGTAACCATAGTTTCTGTAGCAATGTTTTTTACATGACGCGGTTGTGTAGCTATAGTTTCTGTAGCAATTTGTTTTACATGACGCAGTTGTGTAGCCATAGTTTCTGTAGCAATTTGTTTTACATGACGCGGTTGTGTAGCCATAGTTTATGTAGCAATTTGTTTTACATGACGCAGTTGTGTAGCCATAGTTTCTGTAGCAATGTGTTTTACATGACGCGGTTGTGTAGCTATAGTTTCTGTAGCAATGTGTTTTACATGACGCGGTTGTGTAGCCATAGTTTCTGTAGCAATTTGTTTTACATGACGCGGTTGTGTAACCATCGTTTCTGTAGCAATGTGTTTTACATAACGCGGTTTACAAGCCTCCATGCATGTAGCAAGTTTAATTTGCTGGAGAGGTTAAGATGTTATAATAGAAGGATGTATTGCTGTGGAAGTGTCAACCGTGTGAGGTCAAGCTATGTAAGACCCTGAGTTTAATAGTTGGTGATGATGAAGAATTCTCAGGGAACCTAACGCTACCTCTCTAGATCTCACACGGGCTGTATTTTATTTCTAGTGTCTGGTGTTTGATGTGGCTAGTGTCTAGGAATGAAATGAAAATGATGGTACATCAAAACAACACACTATAACTCGCTATAATTAAAGGAATAAGTCTGTGGTTAGAATGTTTTTACATTAATTCGTTTTTTTTTTACAATTTTATTCTGCCTGTCCTGCAAACTCTTTTGGACAGGTCTTTGAAACTGAGGAAATATATCTTACAACTAATAATTAACTAAAGGGACTCTTTGTCCTATAACGTTAACTTATAATGTTCCTATAGGTGAATTCACAACTGTTCACTGATATATATATATATATAGTAATGTGAGTCATTTATTTGAGAAGCTGTTGTTGTCATCACGCCCCGATCATTATAGTTAATGTTAGGGAAATCAATTTATTCACAGATGAACTGTCAGAGTGTCCAGATTATGGCACATCACCTTGGGTTCTGTATGTAGATTCACTCGTATAACACTGCTCTGCATAGAACGTCAGCTCACAGAAACTTCTTCTGGCTAACAGCATACAGTAACACTTTCACTCGAGACTTTTCTGTCTTCTTATTTATTTCATCAGGTTTCCTGTCACCGGCTGGTAACAGGAAATAAAACCCTGCAAACAAAAGACACCCTGGCCTTTTCACATCTGGAATATACTTCAATTAACTATTGACTACATGCTATGATGGGGTCAGCCTCGTGTGCATACAAGTGCACCAGCCCCTAATTCATATGACTTCACATCCTACTGTGACCACACATCAGGTTCATATGGCGGATACGCCACTGTAATTGTACATAGTTTTCTTCAACACAATTTATTTGGAGTATATATGTATATCTCCTTCTTTATGATTGTTTTTTTTCTTTTCATAAATATAAACGCTCTAGGCATGTTGATGAGTGTTCAGGAAACACAGAGGCTTCCTAGTATGTTCTGATCTTATAATAATAATAATAGTCATAACAATATGCAATATTCAAACACAATTCAATTTGAGGACTCAATAACTTTTGCTCCAAGCATGTCCTTCACTGTTCCCATTAGCAGTATCTAGCTTTTGCCTTTTAATAATGCATATTAATAAATAATTCATTCTTACCACAAATTCAATGAAATATAACACAAGTAACGATGACTAGCAAAGATGGCACAAGTTTTTCTCTGCCACTTGTCCAGACTGTTTGACTTTTTTATTTTAAAATCAACACTTCTGTTCTCATCGTCCCTTGGTACGTAAGAATTTTATTCAAATGGCCAAGAGCCTTGTAAGCTTTCGCTAATATCAATTGGGCTGTCCAATGAAATCAAGCGACTACCAATTTTGACTTGAATTTGAAAAACCAAACCCCAAACATACTATGTGTTTCTTAGTCTGTTGGTCAGTCTGCCCATGCTATTACACTGCAAAATATGTATCGTTTTTGGGCTAACCTTTTCTACCTCTCATTTCCTCCTAGCGTTAACCAATCAAATTTGAATCACGCCAATGCCTCTTTTCAAAATTGCGTCCCAAATATTTTACCAATAAAATGAGTAAGAACGATAGTCTGTATGTCTCCCTGTCCGAAATTATATAGTATTTTTTACAATATCTTGGTTATTACTCGTGCAATTTTTGATATTGAAACATAATATTTATCAGAAGACTATACTATACCCTACCAGTCTATATAATTTTTATGCTAATCTTTCTTGCCGTTCTCTTTTCTGTATTTCTCTATGCATATTGGGTTTTCTTTTCTGAACTACCATATTAATAAACAGATTCATAAAATTATTATAAGGACTATGGAGGATGTGTTATATGTAATAATATTAATTTTATCATTCTTTTATTTTGTATAACGAAAGTCATTCTAAGTTTCACTTTTAGTATCGTTCTACTCCACTTCCCACTTCTGACAATGTTTATTTGAATCGTAGTTAACTGTCTAGCCTAACGAAGTGGCGGTTAACAAGCAGTAAGGATTTCTCAAGCAATAGTATACAAATTCAAACCTCGGTTACCATGCGACTTGGATACAATACAATGCATTAGTTTATTTTTAGATTCATAAAAAGCATTAGTTGTATTCTTCTCTCACTCTCTTTCCCCCCCTTTTTCAATCACTCCAACGAGCGAAACAAGTATTTGCAGCACGCAAACTGTTTCATGTCAATTTAAAATTCTCAAGGCTGAGTGACGACAACGCGGTTGGGTTTTGGGATAGGCTATCATTTTGCTTAGCGCGAACCATTTTTAACCTTCAGCTCGCCCCGAGGCATCGGTGAAGATGACGGGCAATAAACACGGGCTTGTAATAGTTTTTACTACTTTTTAATTATTTAATTAATTATTAATGTACTTTTGATCAAGAGTATCACTGATCTCACCACACATCCCCCTGTTAAGAACATGCACCCATGTGCAAGTTTAAAAGCTGTGATACACATTAGATCAACTAAACTCAACTAAGCCTGATGATTATTCTGAGTTTCTTCCGGAGGGTGTCTACTTAAAAAGTCTGCACCAACTTTGTGTGAACCCGGAATGTATTCAATGGTGAACGAGAATGGTTGAATAAGTAAAGACCACCTTAGCAAACGGGTATTTCCATGTTTTGCCTGTGCCAAGAACATTAAAGGCTGATGATCTGATTGGACCACAAAATTTCTACCATATAAATAGATCTGGAACTTCTTAATCGCCCAGACTAAAGCAAGACATTCCTTTTCAATTGTTGAGTAGTTTTGTTCCGCCTTGTTTAACTTGCGGCTGGCATAAGCGACTGGGTTTAATTCCCCATTTGGTGAAGAGGACCTTTGTAGCAAAGTAGCCCCCAAGCCCCCATTACTAGCGTTCGTTCTTACCACGAATTCCTGAGTCAAATCAGGTAATTTCAAAATAGGCCTGCTAGTGAGTTTTTCTTTTAATTCATTATAAGCCAATTCGCACTGTGCCGACCATTCAATCTTATCAGGTCTTCGTTTACGAGTCAAAACTGTCAGAGGCGCACACACAGAATTAAAGTTTTTAATATATTTTTGATAAAAGCCACAAAGTGACACAAAAGATAGCACATCTTTCTTGGTCTGTGGTCTGGGTGCTCTCTGCAATTTCTCCAGATTCTTGGGGTCAGGGGTCATGCTACCCTGATGTACAGTATGTCCCAAGAATTCTAGTTCCTTACATCCTATACAACATTTTGTTGGTCTAGCAGTCAAGTTTGCCTCTCTGAGTCTATCAAACAGCATGTTCAAAGAATTAACATGTTCCTCAAATGTTTCCGTAGCTATCAGGATATCATCCATGAAATTGGTGATGCATGGATTTTTCAGCGGTTCCAACAGTTTTCGCATCATTCGCGAAAACACGCTCGGCGCATTCTTTAATCCAAACGGTAACATGTTAAATTCATAGTGCCCTTCCGATGTGCTAAATGCCAGATAAGGTCGAATCTCAGGCTTCACTGGAATCTGGTAATACCCTTTACTGAGATCTACCTTGGAAAAATATTTTGCCTTATTCAGTCTGGCAAACAGTTGGTTAGTATCAGGTAATGGATCCACCTGACTTTCTGTGACAGCATTCAGTTTCCTGTAATCTATGCACAGTCTATGTTCCCCAGATGGTTTTCTCAACAATACCACACTGGAGCTATAAGGAGATTCACTGTGAGAAATAATCCCTTCTTGTAACAGATACTCTATCTCCTCTTTCAAAGCTTTCTCTTTTGCGAATGGGATAGTATAGGATCTCACACAGATGGGTGTTGGGTCTAGTAGTTTCATGTCATATTCCAACAAGTTGGTGTGCCCCTGTTTATCCGTTAACACGTCTGTATGATTCTCCAGAACCTTTTGAATCTTCTCCCTCTGTCCTTTTGTCAGATGATTACTGATCTTCACCTGTGCAAACGTTTCACAGGGTTTCAGTTGGTATTCAAAAGAGGTGAGAAGTTCATTTTTCATTTCTGTGGCCATGGCCAAGGTCATTAAGTGTGTTCCCTCCCCATTACTTCTTTCTTGATATTTCTTTAGGAGGTTCACGTGATAGACTTTCTCCTTTCCCTTCTTGTCTATCTTGTAGTTTGTTCTGGATACCTTCTCCAAAACTGTATATGGACCTTTCCATCCGATTTGAAGTTTATTGCTGCCGGCGGGTAGTAGAAGAAGCACGTTCTCCCCCACAGCAAGCTCCCTATCCTTCGCTTTCTTATTGTAATATGCAGCATGTTTCTTCCTGGCTTGTCTTAGATTTTCATTTGCAATTTTCCAGCCAGTTTTTAAACGAGTGGTCAGTTCGTTCACATACTGATACGATGAGGTAACAGTCTCTTCTGCCTTCTCATCTGTCCACGTCCTCAATAAGGCTTCCAGTGGACCTTTAATTGGCCTGCCGAACAACAATGTTGCCGGTGCCATTCCTGTTGAGTTATGAGGGACTTCCCGGTAAGCAAAGAGTGCCGCGGGCAAGAATTGATCCCATGTATCAGGTTTCTCATGTGCCAACTTCCTCAGGATGGAGATAAGTGTCCCGTTGAATCTTTCCACCTGGCCGTTCCCTTGGGGGTGGTACGGACTACAATGAAAGTGCTTGGCTTGGAAGATCCTGAAAACTTCCTCTGTTAGTCTCCCCTTGAACTGTGATCCATTATCAGTCAAGATTTGGTGAGGGAAACCTAACCTAGTGAATATAGTGTGTAATGCCTCTGCCACATGTTTCGAGTCGATCGATGACAGGCCTACCGCCTCTCCCCACATATAGCAAGTGTCCACCAGAGTAAGGATGTAACTGTTCCTCCTCTTGGTACGTGTGAGAGGTCCCACAATATCCACTGCAACTCTTTCAAAAGGGGTTCCCACGAGTGGCATCTCCCCTAGAGTTGCAGGTGCATTTCAATGCTTTGGAGCTACCCTTTGACATTCTGGGCAGGATTTGACATATCTCTTGATATCTTCCGTTATTCCTGGCCAGAAATAATGACAAGCTATACGCTGTCCTGTTGCGCTAATCCCCATGTGACCACTGAAAGGGATAGCATGTCCTAACACCATCACCTTTTCCCTATATGAAGTGGGAAGTACCAGCTGTACGTGACCATTTGAATCAATACCCGGTCTTCCTATACATGAGTTTGTTCTTCATATAAAATTCTCCCTTGTTAGGAGGGGTATGGCATTTCGGGAGTTTCTTGAAACATGGCTTGAGTGACCTATCCTCAGCCTGTGCCTTCCTCATCTCCTCTGGATGAGTATTAATTGGGTTATCTTCCTCCTTCCTCGTCTGTGATCTGGTCTGTACTGTTGCCAAGATCACAGGTCTTTTGGGAGTTCCCAAGAAGACATACCTACAACCCAATATTAGAGGGTAGATTGGTTCATTTATCACTGCTGCTCTAATCACTCCTTCCACATAGCGAGTTTTTACACTTATTCTGGCAATGGGAAGTGTCATAGTTGCTACCTCTTTGGTTGCGACTTGGATCTCCACTGTTTCTGTGGTATATTGATCTGGGCGCACCAGGTGAGAACTTACGACTGAGTCAAAATCCAATCCAGTATCATAAAGGCACATTGTGGTGACCCCATTACATACTACGTCTTCACATACAGGGGGATGGTAAGGTTCCTGCTGTCCAGCAGGCTGTTCCTTCTTTCCCTTGTTTCCTGTTTTAAGGCATGCATCGTTGTGAGGAAGGTTATTTTTCTTCCTACAGTCTTTGGTATAATGGTTATTCATCTTACAAATTTTGCAATATTTATCATCAGATCTTTAAGGTTTCCTTTCATTGAATGGCCGGTCATTGAACTGTGGGTTTCTATCTCTATGGTCGAATCTTGGCCTATCAAAGTTGGGCTTACCTCGGTTTCCCTGATCTCTATTATCAAATTTATTTGAGTTTTGTGGGGCTTTAGTGTTATCTATATGTTTCTTTCTTGCGCCAGCTACTTCTGCCTGGGTCGCCTGATACCTCTCAGCGACATTAAGTACCTCACCCAACCTCTCTGCACCTTGTTCCATGAGAATATTTCTCAGGTCTGGAGCCATGGACGCTCTCAGTTGCTCTATCATGATCATCTCTTTAAGATCTTGGGTTTTCCCCAGAGCAGTCCATTTCTCCAAATAGGTTTCCAATCTGGCAGAGAATTGGTGGTATGTCTCCCCAGACAAAAGCTTGGCATTTCTAAACCTCTTTCTATAAAACTCACCATTCTTCTCGTATCTAATCAAAAGAGCTTGTTTTAACATGTCATAGTTGTCTTGGTCATCCCTGCTCATTTTTGCAAAAACTTCATAAGATGCTCCCCGAAGACCCTGGGATAACTTTAGACTCCACCGTTCTTTTTCTAACCCATAGATTGTAGCTAAAATCTCGAATCTACTTAAATATGACTCTATGTCAACATCCCTTTCAACAAAATGATCTAAATGAAATCCCATGGCTGAGTTAGAGGCCCCCTGATTAGCAGTAGCATCAGAGGTAGATGGGCTGTGACCATTTTCAGGAGCATGGCCTTGCAATTCCAACTCCCTTAGTCGTTGTGGTGGGCTTCTAAATACAATATCTAAATTAGAATATAACAGTATAAGGCATTAAAATCAAAGATAGGATAGTACTAAAAATTTCGGCGAGAATTGGACATTGTCGCCTACGCCTTCAGCGTATTAGTTGATAACGCATTAGCCGAACAAAAGGTACCCACTTTTTCTAGTCGTCCTTGAGATAAAAGTAACACATTCTCAAGTTCAAGCCGAGTATTAGCATAGAGACATAGTATGTAGAATGTGGGAGGGGAACGGAGATGGCCCAAGGCTAACCGCGTCTCGCCGTGTGTTCAAAAATAAAACTAACTTGTTGGCCTTGCCCTAGGCGATTTTCAAATAACGACGTAAAAGTTAGAAAATGTGGACACTACAGTTAGAAAACACGCTTAGCTCTTATTGCGAATGACAGTCATGTCTGCTTAGATTGGATAGCATATTTTTTTGGGAAAAAAATTAGGTGACAGAAAGGTTAAGATAGTACGATGACGGGGATTGGATGAATTTTGAAGGAAGCCGTAATATTATTGGCTGACTTAATATACAAATCTAGTTGGTAGTGGTAACGCATAGTACTTTGAAATATTTTTTTTAAGAATTCATTCAAAAAAAAAGAGATGCTGGGTCTCATTGGCCAAAGCTTTTACTTTATCGAAATCGTCAGCTGCTCGGTGCCATTTTTCAAAATTATTCAGAGGAGCAAGCAACGATAAGCAGATCTGTGCTTTTTAGTAATAAATAACATCTGAAAGCAGTCTGAACAGAGGCAGTGATAAAAGTGTGCCAGATTCTATTGCCTAAATTCATCGTTACTTGTTTAATATTTCCTTGACATGTGGTAAGAGTGAATTTTATTGACTTTTTAATTAAAAAGGGTTGTGTGAAAAAAGAAAAGGCCATGTAAAAGATGGTAATTAAATGATTCCATGGCAGGCTTAGGCATAGCCTAGATGTTGATCCATCATATAAGGGACTATCTAAGAATGTTTAAAACTACAGGACTATATATATAATGGTCATACAGGAACATTACACCTATCTTATTGCATGGAAAAGATTACTATAGGAATGACAGAGGCGTAGCATCCATTAGGGAAGAGAAAAGAAAACTGGTACCATTTGTTCCATCAAAATAAAGGGAGAAGCAGGGTTGTCGGAGAGAAGCTGACCAGGTTCCTTTTTTTATTGAATGTATGTTTACATTAAATTAGGAGGAATTAGTTTGATGTTAAGACAGAACCATAACTTGCATTGACAGGGGTTCCTGCTGGCACTTGTCTGGTACTGGTACTCGATGATAGAGAAATTCAGCCCTATTTCTAGAGTCTCTGGCACCTGCTGGTATTAACGAAGTGCAAGTCCAGAGGAGACTGAAGCGTTTGGCCAAACCAACTACAACTGCTGTGATTCCAGGACCCAGATAAGTGCTGTATCTGGCCTGGGACAACATATCACTATTAAAGAAAATCTCCAGTATAGACACAAACTTTCCTCAAAAAGACTAACATACATAATTTTATTGAAATAAAGGTACAGTGGGATGATGAAAATCCCCAACCCTCATCTCCGGACCAGTAGTTAAATAGATTAATTATCATCAACTTGAAAATTTGTAACAATGTACTATGGACATATTGTCTGTTGTATGTAAATATCTATATATATATATTTGTAAATATACCTATCCATCTAAATTGACTCTCATTAAATTATAGTCCTGTTCAAAACACTTAAAGCTCAGGACTAATAAAGTTTAACAAAAGAAATTTTAAATATCAAACTTAACATCTGGAGTTGGTTGAGTTTCTCATAGTAATTAGTTTATGTTTGTATATGTTTTTGTATTGAGATTCTTTTACAACACTCTTACAATACCCTAGACACTTTATGTAGCTTTCAGTCACGCTAGTCAAAAAAGAATAAAACTTAGAGTGAGATCGTAAATGTGGTAACAAAGAAGGTACTCTGTAATACAGTTGTTCATTGTTTACCTCAGAGACCTTCACAGTTGATCTCACTCAAGTACAAATATATGCACACCATTCTTCTTAACATCTTAACACACCACATATATTGGGGTCTCTAAGTCCGAGATTTGAATTTGGCATATATAGATGAATGTTTGAAATAGGAATCTCATACATCATATATTAACTAATTCCAGAAATAAAAATTAGCAGTAGGATATAAATTCAAGATTGTATTACTTGTGTTAGTAGAGGTTAGGAACACCCCTAAGAATAATAATAATAATTTAAGTGGAGATTTTAGTTGATGGGTTGTCACAGCCAGTAGTAATTAGTTAATTATAGTTAGTGTTTATTTTAGTTAAGTTTAAGATTGTCTTAGAACCTGATTAGACCTGTTTGAGTTAGAATGGCTGATTTAGCCAAGTTCAGATCTGCCGCTGTGCAGACTGCTAAAGAGATGAATATGGATGGACCAGAGCTAGTTCAATATGTAACTTCAGAATGCGATAAGTATATTGAAAGGGAAGATAGGAAGTTAGCTGAAGAGAAAAGGCTACAGGTTGAGGCTGACAAAGAAATTAAGAGGCTGCAGATTGAGGCTGACAAGGAGGCTAGGGCATTAGAGGCAGATAGGGAGGCAGAGATTAAAAGGCTCCAGTATGAAGAGAGGAAGTTGGAGGCCGAAGAAAAGAGATTAGCCACAGAAACAGAAGAAAAGAGATTAGCTGCAGAAAGAGAAGAAATGAGATTGACTGCCGAAAGGGAAGCAGCAAAGGAGGAGAAAAGATTACAGAGGGAGCATGAGCTACGACTAAGGGAGTTAGAATTTCAAGGCCATAATCCTGAAAATGGTGCCAGCCCCTTTACCTCAGATGCCACTGCTAGTCAGGGAGCCTCAACCTCAGCTATGGGTTTTCATGTAGACCATTTTGTTGAGAAAGATGATGACATAGAAGGGTATTTAAGTAGATTTGAACTTTTGGCTACTACTTATGGGTTAGAGAGAGAGAGGTGGAGTCTCAAGTTATCTCAGGGACTTAGAGGAACGGCTTATGAAGTTTTTGCCAAGATGAGCAGAGATGACCAAGACAATTATGACATGTTAAAGCAGGCTCTGTTATTAAGATACGAAAAGGACAGAGAATTTTATAGGAAAAAATTTAGTAATGCCAAACTACTGTCGGGTGAGACCTATCACCAGTTCTCTGCACGGTTAGAGACCTACTTGGAGAAACGGACTGCTCTGGGGAAAACCCAAGATCTTAAGGAAATGATCCTTATTGAGCAGCTAAGAGAGTTTATGGCTCCAGACCTGAGAAAGTTTCTCATGGAACAAGGTGCAGAGAGGCTGGGTGAGTTACTCAATGTTGCTGAGAGGTATCAGGCAGCCCAAGCAGAGGTAGTTGGTAATAAAAAGAAACAGGTAGACTATTTTAAGGCACCACAAAACTTTAATAAGTTTGACCATAGAGAACAGAACAAAGGTAAGCACCAGTTTGATAGGCCACGCAATGACTATAAAAATAAAACCACACAATACAATGAAAGGAAATATGATGAAAGAAAACCTTTTAACCAAAGAAAGAGGTGGTGTAACAATTGTCGGATGGACAACCATAACACCGAATATTGTAGAAGGAAACCTCTAGTAATGGCCACGCTTCAGGTTAGGTTGACTCCTAGAAAAGAGGAGGAACCACCAAAAATTATGTCTCGTAAGGAGTGTAGGAAGGCACAGGCTAAAGATAGATCACTGAAGCCGTGTTTTGACAAACTCCAAAAACTCCATACCCCTCCTAGAAAAGGAGAATTCTATTTGGATGATGGACTGCTTCACAGGGCGAATAAAGCAGGATCATACGAGTGTGCACAGTTAGTAGTGCCATCGAAATATAGGGAACGAGTTATGAGACAAACACATGTTCAAGACGGTGGACATCTTAGGATGTATAGCACCTGTACAAGGACATCTAAGTCTTATTACTGGCCAGGGTTGGTTGAAGACATAAGAAAATTTGTCGAGGACTGCGACCAGTGCAATAAGAAAAATTCCACAGGATGGAAAAATAATAACCAAATGCGAGAGAAGCATTATGGAAAACATGGGCCAGAAAATAAAGAGGGAATACCCACACGTGGGAAAATGAATCAGGACCTAGACACGCCACGGGGCAAACTTAGGCCTGGAATGAAAAATAATTATAATAAAGTGGACAGAGGGGAATGGGAACCCCCTTTTCACAGACAGTCTTCACTCGAATGTTTTACAATGGCCACTATGCAGCGAGTACAAAGAACTGTTATACCCCAGAATAAGTCGAAAATCCCTCGGTCGGACTTATGTAAACTGGAGGAAGATAAAAGAGAGAGAAGATCTCTCACAATGAACTCAAAGTGGGGAGAAACCCCCAGGAAAAGGATCGGTAGTGGTAGATTCTTGTGTGATGACACAAGGAAGAAATGTCCGCAAAACAATGCTTCTAATGGAAGAGACCATACCGGTGCCTGGAAAAATAGGTCAACAATATTTTAGGTCCATATGTAACATTGTTAATGACATGGACCGATGAAAAGGCAGAGGAAAATATTACCTCATCATATCAATATATGAACGAGCTGACCACTCGTCTTAAAACTGGCTGGAAACTTGCCAATGAAAATTTGAGACAAGCCAGGAAAAAGCATGCTGTCCATTACAATAAAAAAGCGAAGGACAGAGAATTGGCTGTGGGAGAGAAAGTGCTTTTTCTACTGTCCGGCAGCTAGAATAAATTGCAAATTGGATGGCAAGGTCCATATACAGTTCTAGAGAAGGTGTCTAGAACAAATTATAAGATAGATAAGAAGGGGAAAGAGAAAATCTATCATGTCAATCTCCTGAAGAAATATCTGAAAAGAGAAAACCAGGAGGAGACACATCTACTGACCTTGTCTGTTGCAATGGAAATGAAAAAGGAACCACTCACCTCACATGAATATCCTTTACATCCCTGTGAGACCGCTGCACAGGTAAAAATCAGTATGCACTTAACGAAAAATCAGAGGGAGAGAGTTCAACAGGTTCTGAATGATCATACAGATGTGTTAACGGACAGACCGGGGCATACAAATTTATTAGAGTATGATATGAAACTCATAGACCCAACACCAATCTGTATGCGAGCCTATTCGATTCCGTTCGCTAAGGAAAAATCTTTGAAGGAGGAGATAGATTATCTGTTAAGAGAAGGAATTATCTCGCACAGTGAATCTCCCTACAGCTCCAGTGTGGTCCTGTTAAGAAAACCCTCTGGAGAACACAGACTGTGTATAGATTACAGGAAACTGAATGCTGTCACAGAAGGTCAGGTGGATCCATTACCTGATACAAATCAGCTGTTTGCCAGGCTGAATAAAGCTAAATATTTCTCTAAAGTGGATCTGAGCAAAGGCTACTATCAGATTCCAGTAAAGCCGGAGGTTAGACTTTATTTAGCCTTTAGCACCTCGGAAGGACATTATGAATTTAACATGTTGCCATTCGGGCTGAAAAATGCACCGAGTGTGTTTTCGAGGATGATGAGAAAATTACTGGATCCCCTGAATAATCCATGCATCACCAACTTCATGGATGATATTCTCATAGCGACTGAAACATTTGATGAACACATTAACTCTCTGGATATGTTTTTTAATCGACTTAGAGAGACAAATTTGACAGCTAGACCGACGAAATGCTGTGTTGGATGTAAAGAGCTGTAATTCTTGGGACACACAGTACATCAGGGAAACATGACCCCTGACCCCAAGAATCTGGAGAAGTTGAAAAGAGCACCAAGACCACAGACAAAAAAAGATGTGCAATCTTTTGTCTCATTATGTGGTTTCTACCAAAAGTATATTAAAAACTTAAACTCCATATGTGCTCCATTGACTGATTTAACGCGCAAAGGAAATCCTGATAGAATTACTTGGTCAGCGCAGTGTGAATTAGCCTACCAAGAGTTGAAGGAAAAGCTCACAAGCAGGCCTATTTTGAAATTACCTGACTTGAGTCAAGAAGTTATTGTGAGAATGGATGCTAGTAATATAGGTTTGGGTGCAGCTCTATTACAAAGGTCAACTTCACTTGATGGGGAATTAACCCCAGTAGCTTATGCTAGCCGTAAGTTGAACTCAGCAGAACAAAAATATTCAACAAGTGAAAAAGAATGTTTGGCAGTCATATGGGCTATAAAAAAGTTCCAGATTTATCTCTATGGTAAATCATTTAAGATCCAAACAGATCACAAACCACTCGTGTGTCTGTCACAAGCAAGGCATGAAAATGCTAGATTATTACGCTGGTCTTTGCTCCTACAGCCATACCAGATTACCATAGAATATATCCCAGGCAAAACCAATGTAGGTGCAGATTTTTTAAGCAGACATCCGTACGACGAACATCAGAGTAGTCACAAGGCATAGGTAGAAAATTTATCTATGTGTATTTAGAAGTAGGAACTGACATATGATGGTCTGTTCTAAGTTGGGAGATATGTGGTGGGCTTCTAAATACAATATCTAAATTAGAATATAACAGTATAAGGCATTAAAATCAAAGATAGGATAGTACTAAAAATTTCGGCGAGAATTGGACATTGTCGCCTACGCCTTCAGCGTATTAGTTGATAACGCATTAGCCGAACAAAAGGTACTCACTTTTTCTAGTCGTCCTTGAGATAAAAGTAACACATTCTCAAGTTCAAGCCGAGTATTAGCATAGAGACATAGTATGTAGAATGCGGGAGGGGAACGGAGATGGCCCAAGGATAACCGCGTCTCGCCGTGTGTTCAAAAATAAAACTAACTTGTTGGCCTTGCCCTAGGCGATTTTCAAATCACGACGTAAAAGTTAGAAAATGTGGACACTACAGTTAGAAAACACGCTTAGCTCTTATTGCGAATGCCTTAAACTCTCGTATTTAGTTTGAAAGTACAGTGGAAAAGAATTGAACAGGAGGTAGTTTCGAAATAAACAACTAACATAGAAAAAAAGATAGAATTTTGAACCAAGCCACTTAGCCCCATAAAAATCATATATTCATGTACCTGAAGACTTGCTGACTAAGAATATGTAGTTAGTTATCTAAATAGTCCATTAGATAATCAAATATTGGTAATAATACATAGGAAATCGGAGATACTGTCAGGTCAAGTCATGTCTGCTTAGATTGGATAGCATATTTTTTTGGGAAAAAAATTAGGTGACAGAAAGGTTAAGATAGTACGATGACGGGGATTGGATGAATTTTGAAGGAAGCCGTAATATTATTGGCTGACCTAATATACAAATCTAGTTGGTAGTGGTAACGCATAGTACTTTGAAATATTTTTTTTAAGAATTCATTCAAAAAAAAAGAGATGCTGGGTCTCATTGGCCAAAGCTTTTACTTTATCGAAATCGTCAGCTGCTCGGTGCCATTTTTCAAAATTATTCAGAGGAGCAAGCAACGATAAGCAGATCTGTGCTTTTTAGTAATAAATAACATCTGAAAGCAGTCTGAACAGAGGCAGTGATAAAAGTGTGCCAGATTCTATTGCCTAAATTCATCGTTACTTGTTTATATTTCCTTGATATGTGGTAAGATTGAATTTTATTGACTTTTTAATTTAAAAGGGTTGTGTAAAAAAAGAAAAGGCCATGTAAAAGATGGTAATTAAATGATTCCATGGCAGGCTTAGGCATAGCCTAGATGTTGATCCATCATATAAGGGACTATCTAAGAATATTTAAAACTACAGGACTATATATATGATGGTCATACAGAAACATTACACCTATCTTATTGCATGGAAAAGATTACTATAGGAATGACAGAGGCGTAGCATCCATTAGGGAAGAGAAAAGAAAACTGGTACCATTTGTTCCATCAAAATAAAGGGAGAAGCAGGGTTGTCAGAGAGAAGCTGACCAGGTTCCTTTTTTTAATTGAATGTATGTTTACATGTAAATTAGGAGGAATTAGTTTGATGTTAAGACAGAACCATAACTTGCATCGACAGGGGTTCCTGCTGGCACTTGTCTGGTGCTGGTACTCGATGATAGAGAAATTCAGCCCTATTTCTAGAGTCTCTGGCACCTGCTGGTATTAGCGAAGTGCAAGTCCAGGGGAGACTGAAGCGTTTGGCCAAACCAACTACAACTGCTGTGATTCCAGGACCCAGATAAGTGCTATATCTGGCCTGGGACAACGTATCGCTAGTAAAGAAAATCTCCAGTATAGACACAAACGTTTCTCAAAAAGACTAACATACATAATTTTATTGAAATAAGGAACAGAGGGATGATGAAAATCCCCAACCCTCATCTCCGGACCAGTAGTTAAATAGATTAATTATCATCAACTTGAAAATTTGTAACAATGTACTATGGACATATTGTCTTGAGTTTCTTAATAGTAATTACAGTCGTAGCTCGTGCTCCCTCTGTAATCTCATCTTCTGCTTCCCTTTCTGCAATCTGTCTTCTTTCCTCTTTTTCTGCTTCCAATTTCTTTTCTTCAAATTGGAGCGGTTTAATCTAAGCCTCCCTATAAGCCTCTAATGCCCTTGCCTCTTTGTCAGCCTCAATTTGTAACCTTTTAATTTCTTTATATGCTTCTAATTTCCTTTCTGCTTGTAACTTTTTATCTTCCCTATCTCGTTCAATAAATTTGTCACACTCTGAGGTTGCATACTGGACCAGCTCTGGCCCATCCATGCCCATCTCTCTTGCAGTCTGCACAGCAGCAGATCGAAATTTGGCTAAGTCCACCATCTGATCAATTCTAAAATGTTCTAAATCTATTACTATACTAAGTACAACTCTAATTAAATTATTCCAGGCTCCGACAATTCATCAATTTCCCAAATTCTTGGGTAATATTAATAATGGGGATTCCCTATGTTAAATAGAAATGATGTTAATAATGCTAAATCCCAGAACAGGACCACAATTTATGTAGTAATGTTATGAGAATTTAAAAATCCCGGGACGAGCGTCCCAATATATGTAGCAAGTTTAATTTGCTGGAGAGGTTAAGATGTTATAATAGAAGGATGTATTGCTGTGGAAGTGTCAACCGTGTGAGGTCAAGCTATGTAAGACCCTGAGTTTAATAGTTGGTGATGATGGTGAAGAATTCTCAGGGAACCTAACGCTACCTCTCTAGATCTCACACGGGCTGTATTTTATTTCTAGTGTCTGGTGTTTGATGTGGCTAGTGTCTAGGGATGAAATGAAAATGATGGTACATCAAAACAACACACTATAACTCGCTATAATTAAAGGAATAAGTCTGTGGTTAGAATGTTTTTACATTAATTCGTTTTTTTTACAATTTTATTCTGCCTGTCCTGCAAACTCTTTTGGACAGCTCTTTGAAACTGAGGAAAATATATCTTACGACTAATAATTAACTAAAGGGACTCTTTGTCCTTTAACGATAACTTATAATGTTCCTATAGGTGTATTCACAACTGTTCAGTGATATACATAGTAGTGTGAGTCATTTATTTAAGAAGCTGTTGTTGTCATCACGCCCCGATCATTATAGTTAATGTTAGGGAAATCAATTTATTCACAGATGAACTGTCAGAGTGCCCAGATTATGGCACATCACCTTGGGTTCTGTATGTAGATTCACTCGTATAACACTGCTCTGCATAGAACGTCAGCTCACAGAAACTTCTTCTGGCTAACAGCATACAGTAACACTTTCACTCGAGACTTTTCTGTCTTCTTATTTATTTCATCAGGTTTCCTGTCACCGGCTGGTAACAGGAAATAAAACCCTGCAAACAAAAGACACCCTGGCCTTTTCACATCTGGAATATACTTCAATTAACTATTGACTACATGCTATGATGGGGTCAGCCTCGTGTGCATACAAGTGCACCAGCCCCTAATTCATATGACTTCACATCCTACTGTGACCACACCTCAGGTCCATATGGCGGATACGCCACTGTATATAGTTTTCTTTAGCACAGTTTATTTGGAGTATATATGTATATCTCCTTCTTTATGATTGTTCTTTTCTTTTCATAAATATAAACGCTCTAGGCATGTTGATGAGTGTTCATGGAACACAGAGGCTTCCTAGTATGTTCTGATCTTATAATAATAATAATAGTCATAACAATATGCAATATTCAAACACAATTCAATTTGAGGACTCAATAATTTTTGCTCCAAGCATGTCCTTCACTGTTCCCAATAGCAGTATCTAGCTTTTGCCTTTTAATAATGCATATTAATAAATAAATCATTCTTACCACAAATTCAATGAAATATAACACAAGTAACGATGACTAGCAAAGATGGCACAAGTTTTTCTCTGCCGCTTGTCCAGACTGTTTTTTAAAATCAACACTTCTGTTCTCATCGTCCCTTGGTACGTAAGAATTTTATTCAAATGGCCAAGCGCCTTGTAAGCTTTCGCTAATATCAATTGGGCTGGCCAATGAAATCAAGCGACTACCAATTTTGACTTGAATTTGAAAAACCAAACCCCAAACATACTATGTGTTTCTTAGTCTGTTGGTCAGTCTGCCCATGCTATTACACTGCAAAATATGTATCGTTTTTGGGCTAACCTTTTCTACCTCTCCCTTCCTCCTAGCGTTAACCAATCAAATTTGAATCACGCCAATGCCTCTTTTCAAAATTGCGTCCCAAATATGTTACCAATAAAATGAGTAAGAACGATAGTCTGTATGTCTCCCTGTCCGAAATTATATAGTATTTTTACAATATCTTGGTTATTACTCGTGCAATTTTTGATATTGAAACATATTATTTATCAGAAGACTATACTATACCCTACCAGTCTATATAATTTTTATGCTAATCTTTCTTGCCGTTCTCTTTTCTGTATTTCTCTATGCATATTGGGTTTTCTTTTCTGAACTACCATATTAATAAACAGATTCATAAAATTATTATAAGGACTATAGAGGATGTTTTATATGTAATAATATTAATTTTATCATTCTTTTATTTTGTATAACGAAAGTCATTCAAAGTTTCACTTTTAGTATCGTTCTACTCCACTTCCCACTTCTGACAATGTTTATTTGAATCGTAGTTAACTGTCTAGCCTAACGAAGTGGCTGGTAACAAGCAGTAAGGATTTCTCAAGCAATAGTATACAAATTCAAACCTCGGTTACCATGCGACTTGGATACAATACAATGCATTAGTTTATTTTTAGATTCATAAAAAGCATTAGTTGTATTCTTCTCTCACTCTCTTTCCCCCCCTTTTTCAATCACTCCAACGAGCGAAACAAGTATTTGCAGCACGCAAACTGTTTCATGTCAATTTAAAATTCTCAAGGCTGAGTGACGACAACGCGGTTGGGTTTTGGGATAGGCTATCATTTTGCTTAGCGCGAACCATTTTTAACCTTCAGCTCGCCCCGAGACATCGGTGAAGATGACGGGCAATAAACACGGGCTTGTAATAGTTTTTACTACTTTTTAATTATCTAATTAATTATTAATGTACTTTTGATCAAGAGTATCACTGATCTCACCACACAGCACAACCTCATATTAGTTGTCTCTTAAGATGTCCTGCGCGAGCAGTAGTTCTGTTCATTCTTTGTAACCCCAAAGAGTACCGGGGAACCACGCAGTGTTGTCAGTCTATGTACTAATAACACTGACTAACAAAAAAAAACTTTTTTTTTCTTTCTCTAACATTTCTATGTTTTTCTGGTCAATTTTAATGCGCTGTTTTTAAATCTGCAAACCGTTTTTCTCTATCAGGTCGGGATCTCTAGAAATACGCAATTGAAGTTTTTTAACAACGCATACAGTATTACAACATCATTCGTACAAGAAGTATAACAGTTATGTAGGCTTGAATTTCTTTGCAGTCGACTTTCGTCGGTGAATGGCATGTGGTACATCGCGATGAAGCATCCAACAATAATCGGCAAGCATGGTCACACTCCACCGTCCTTGATAACGTGACTCATTAAGGCGATATCTTGATGGAATCGTTCTCCATGTTCATCGCTGACTTCGCCAAGGTTGTCAGGGAAAAAGTCAAGATGCGAATCGAGCAAATGGATTTTGAGGGACATGTTACAGCCCATAATTCTGTTCATTCTATGCACTGTTAACCAACATAGTCAAAGAGTGATTTCCCAGAAAGTTATCGGATCGATTTGAATGCCACGCGCGAGTGTTGTCAGTCTATGTACTAATAATTAATTTATTACGTAATAACATCAGTGTGACCTTAACAGTGAACCATATCCTTATACTGGGCTAGTCCGCTCAAGAATATATCTTAAGACTTGTGTTTACTACAGAACAAATTATAGGTTGAAAGTACGTCTTTGTTAATAATAAAATAATAATAATTTTAAAAAAAATTAAAAAAAAAACTACCAACAGTTACTACTTTTCATGCATGCATCTGGATGGACTATTAAGGGCTTGACATTTTGCAAGATTGTCTCTCCTTTTATCAAAGGAAACGACTCCCATTCTCGTTGTAAATTTGCCTCTTTCAGTTTCGTGAAGTTTTTCGCTGTCTGCTTGATGTATGATCTTCATTAGTTGTTTTCGCTTGCCAACGTGAGTCATCCACTCATCAAATGTTATAGCTTTCGCTAACATTTCTTGTCTGTCTTCTACCAAGAGTCTATTAGCCTCATTTGCATTCAGTGTTTTCTGTTTGGCTTTAAATTTCTTATGCTTTTCCAACCATTCCTTATAAGCGCGCATATGTGACTGGGTATTATCTGCTGTAACAGTTTGGCCTAAGTTTAGTTTCTCGATTTCAACAAGTCCTTGAATTGGTCTTGTCTTTCGTTGACCAAGAGAGCCCGCAGAGACTGAATTATGTCGATGCTTAGGTCTATTGCGGACTTCTTTTAACCAGGTCTGAAATGATAACGAATTATGTTTGTCGTCACTTTCACTTGAACTCTCGTCGGAGTCGTCTTGACTTTTCTGCTTTTGTTTCTTCCTCAGCCACTGCTCAAATGTCTCCCTCTTATGTTCTTTGGCTAAACTGAGCCGTTTCTGATGTTCAGCAAGCTGGACTTGTCGTACTGCAGTTTTCAAGGCCTCCGCTCGCTTGCGTTTAGATTTCATGCTTCTGTAGAAAAAGTCAAAAAATAAAACTTTTTTTAACACAACTGTAAAGCAAAGCATTAACTTAATAAAGAAGACTTATGAAGACATGACATGCAGAGTTCTTCGTGAAGGACAACTTAGAGAACCGTTTGGGATTAGAACGGGAGTGCTACAGGGATGCATCGTGTCTCCATTTCTTTTCTTGCTAGCCAAAGATTGGGTTATGAAAACATCGACATCACACAACAGAAATGGAATCCAGTGGAATCTGACAAAACAGCTTGATGATCTAGATTTTGCAGATGACTTGGCTCTTATGTCTCATAACTATAATCAGATGCAAGACACAATGAAAGTACTCGATGAGAGGTCACAACAAGTGGGTCTGAAAATACACAGGAAAAAACAAAGATTATGAGAATAATTGCAAGAAATGATAACAAGGTTGAACCTGAAGAAACATTACTAAAAGATGTAGAATCGTATACATATCTTGGCAGTAATATAGACAAAGTTGGAGGGACAGACAATGCTATCAAAATAAGAATACAAAACGCTAGGGGAGCTTTTATTGCATTCGGAAAGATATGGAGATCAAGAGAAATCAAATCCAACACGAAAATAAGAATCTTCAACTCAAATGTCAAGTCAGTCTTATTGGATGGCTCTGAAACATGGACACCAACAAAAACAAAAACGCTACAGATTTTCATAAACGGGTGCTTGCGTAGAATAGAAGGACTAAAATGGTATGACAAAGTCACAAATGTGGAACTGATGACAAGAACGAGACAAGTGCCAGTAGAACAAGAGTTGAGAAAAAGATACTGGCGATGATGTTACGAGTTATTTTGCACACCACAATGGGTTTGCTTGTGGAGAGCGTTATTATGCTCAATAAAATTCATTTTATACGGAACTACACTGCAATAGGACATGACGTAGGCTAATGTATGCATGCAGAAGATATGAAAAGTTGAGCAGAAGTGTAAATCGTCTGCTAGGGGACTTCTCAATTTGTTTTTGTAGAAGGTGGACGTGTCTTGATGAAGCTCCAGTATTTTCTGTGTGTCCGCATGATTTATTCCTAATTCTTCTTGGAGGTGGCATCGTGCATGTATGCCCGAGAGATGTGACTGACAGTGAAGTATTCAGATGTATCATTTCAATAAATTCGCCATGTCGTGCTAAATCGACAGTGTCGCGGACTTTGACGACTAGACTGATCATTTTATCAAAGTATAACGTCCATTATGCCTAGTGGAAAGGCCAATATATAAAGCTATGTCATTGATCAGTGATTATCATATTCAATATAAAGATGGAGCTCAGTGATATCATTAAAAGTTGTAATCTTGCGTCTACATAAGTGTGGATCGTTTATTTGCAGTTATCCTTACTGTTGTCATTGTGCCTTAGACTTACTTGGTCAAAAATCTACGAGAGAATACATATGAACAACATGATAAAACGCAACGCAACAGATGGAAAGGACACACATTGAGGACACCTGTTGATAGAATTACAAGGCAGTTCTTGTTATGGAATCTCCAGGGAAAGAGAGGGAGACCAATATACAAGGAGAAGAGAACTAGAGACAGAAGTGAAAATGATGAGGAAAACATGGAAAGAACTTGAGCTGATGGCACGTGACAGGAGGATTTGCCATGTGTTTGTTGAAGGCCTGTGCTCCTTGAGGAGCTAAAAGGTATTGAATTAAAAGCAAAGACCTCTGCAGACTAACAGCCACTTATGTCATTTATCATTATCATCATCGTCGTAATCGTCGACGTCCCCGTCATCATTAGCATGATCACTACCGCCAACTTACGTACACTTGTTACCCGATGTTTCATTGGTACTTGTCTGGTTCTTGTCAGCAGTTCCACAGTAGAGCTCGCATCATACCATTTCAGTCCTACTATTCTACGCAAGCACCCATTTATGAAAGTGTGCAACCTCTTGGTTCTCGTTTATATTGTTCTCTATGTTTCACAGCCATACAATAAGGTAAAGGCATGTGAGTTGAAGATTTTGATTTTTGTGTTAGACTCAATACCTTTTCATTTCCATACAGTTCCCAGTGCAATGACAGCTCCTCATCCATTTGGTATTCTTAGTTTGATATCGCTGTGTCTTGTCCCAACTTTGTTAATCGTGCTGGTAAAAAAGTGTGTCTGATTCCACGTCTTGTGGCAATGGAATGTAGATCTTCCTCCACTCAAAACGTGTCTAAAGAATGTAGTTTGCTTCCTTCTAATATGTAATAAGTTTCCTTTGAGCGCTGATTCCTTTCAGGAAATCCTTCTTACTCTTGTTAGCTGTCCATTGTATGCTTTACATTCTTCTGTAAAACCATATCTCTGTAGTCTCATGGATTCTTCTGATTTTCTACAAATTGTCCATGACTCACTTCCATATGTCAGAATCTGGTTCTATATAAAAGCCTGTTTCCTACTTTCACTGATAAAGATTTGCTGCATAAAATACCTTTCTTTTAATGAATGCTACTTTTGCAAGGGCTATTCTTCTCTCCACGGCCGAAAAGACAGTACTCAAACAATAATATTTTCACTATATTAGCCAACTTTGAAACTTTCTATGCGAAGGTCAGTTCTTTTTTTTCAACAATTTTCTTCTAAAGGGTTTCCATCAGTAGATATCATACAGCAATCTCTAAGGACAAATCTCATACAATAATCTTTCACGACACTCCATCTTCAAGATGCCACTCAGTGTATTAACGTGGATTTTGTTCATCCGGTGGACGCTACCTGTGCAGTCTTAATAAAATATCAACATTATTGTAGCGTAAAGACCTATGTACATATGCCCAAACCATCCAAATTCGGAACGATCGTTAGCCCTTGTCGGGTTAAGAAACATCTTAAATACCTCTTCATTCAATCAAATCAAGAATACACTCTCTAAAATTCTTTAGAAAAGAAAAGTTAAAGGCGATGGCAAACGTCTATGTCGAAAAAACGCCACCTGTCAAGAAAAAGAGTTGTCGATCAAATTCGAATAGGCAGGGCGATTATTGCAGAATTGGAGAGAAACACTTGCAGATCGGAAACCATATCAGGAGGTTTCGAAGTTGTAGGGTTACTTTAAGAGTCTGAAAATCGAACATAAGCGAGATTATCCTCGTCAGACAAGCACATTCTCACACACACACAGAGAGAGAGAGAGAGAGAGAGAGAGAGAGAGAGAGAGAGAGAGAGAGAGAGAGAGAGAGAGAGAGAGAGAGAGAGAGAGAGAGAGAGATAGATAGAAGCCTAAGCGTAGAGTACTTTCCATCACTGCACAGACTTCTACTAACTGTATGCATTTGTTCAGTAAAGGAAAGTAAATATTTACACAGAAGATTTTGCAGTAACCTCACTTTTAGTTTCTGCCAGCAAGTACTTTAATAACGTAGTGCTGTTATATTCATGACATAGAGCAGCAGACAAACTAATAAAGTAAACAAAACTTCTATGACTTTTTTCATTTTTAACACCCACTGCAATGTCCTTCAGGATTAAAACGAGACGAGCATTCTTACCTTAATACTGAATTATCAACAGTCTTTGGTCGGACATCGTTAATATCTCTTTGACTCTTACTATATCCTTTGTCTAATGTTGGTGCATTTTGGACGATTCGAGCATCCACGTCTGCATTATCATTGTCTTTATCACTGGAGCGCCTGGAAACAGAAGTTTGGGCTTCGCCGTTTTGATTTTGTGCAAGAGTTTCATGATCTGGACATTCAGTGAATGCATTACCTTGAGTTTCATTAGCTTTATTTAATGTCATATTTAAATGGCCGGGCTGTAAATCTTGCTTCTCTTCTCTGAGGGCTGATTTAACGTGAAGAAAATCTGAGTTTGATAGTTGGTCATTCCACGTGACAATGTTCTGAATTTTATTTGAATATTTGTTCAGTGAAGAATTTTGAATCGACAAGGCTACTTTAAATTTCTTGCTATCTAACAATTTGTGCATATGAACATGTTCAGATATCGAAGTGTCCCCGAGGCCTAGTGTGTTGGAGGTCACTTTTCTTGGTAAACGCGTGTGTCCGTGAGGATAAAGTTGATCCAGGTCTGGAGGCAGTGTTATATGTTTATCTCTGTGGGTCTCGCGTCTTTGTTCTGCGTCGAATGCAAGAGAACTGAAATCCGTGATTGCTCTTAATTTAAAATCTTTTTCGGTATTTGACCGCTCCTTTGCAGTGAAGGGTCTGCTTCTAGGAAAGAATATATTATTGGCGGCATCAATATTCAGGCTGACATTGCTGGCAGCGTGGGAGAAAGTGGCATTTTGAACTATCAGTTGGTCTGTTATTATTCGCTGAAACGACTGGATTCTGCTTATGCATTGTCTCGCAAAGTTACGCTTGGCTATGTCAAGTGGAGTATCTCCATTGCAGTCTTTAACAGACAGTTTGGCTCCGTGACTAACTAGAATTTCCATGATATAGTCATTGTCCCGGACCACGGCAGCAAAAAGTGGTGTTCTTTGGTGTGGGGTTGCGCCATTTGGATTTACACCTGCAACAATTTTAGGTCGTACAAGAGCGTTAAGGTGTGCCACAAGTGTAACTTTATTTAGTTAGAAAAATGAATTTAAGATCAAGATGACATTTAGGAACATGAAAGAGAAATATGCAACTATATGTTAGTGTAACATTAAGTGTATTACCCATATGTTGTAATCATATTCTTCTATGTCTTATTAATTATAAATAGTTACAATAATAGATGTCTTATATCTTAAAATTGACTACCGAGCTGGGAGTATCTAAAGTCTACAATGGAAAGACAAGAAAAGAAAGACGCTTAAAGAGTATGTAGTAACAGAAATTAAAACAAAAATTTACAAAATTCTTTAATGAGTTAAATCAAACACTTTCTCCACGACAAGCGCAAGGGTCATTAAACCATTTCTGGCTCTGATTCTTGCACAAAGCGGTTCCCAAGATCATATAGCTAAACATAGTTCAAATCATTATTCTTTTTAAAAATTAAATTATGCAAAACATAGCGCGGGGAGCAACTGTAGCGCAGTGGTTAGTGTACTTGCTTCCTAGCTCGGTGGTCCATGGTTCGATCCCTAGCTGAGGTGGGATTTTTTAGACCGCAAACGGCTCCGGGGTCTACCCAGCCTCATGAATTTGATACCAGAGAAACTCTGGGAAAGTTAAGGCGGCCGGCGTTATGCTGATCACATCAGCCCCTAGTGTGCCGATGGTCATGAAAATATGGTCCTAACACCATATTCCCAATATGCCACTATGGGCGTGTAACGGTGTCCTTTACATTTTCCTTTTATGCAAAACATACAAGTGTACTAGCATTTAAAATATGTGACTGGTCATTAAAAGATGCAGTATTTACTGATGCCTACAGAGGCTGTCTTAGATATACTGAGACTTCTGTAGCAAATTATTTGGGATCCCTGATACGTAGCAAATCTCGGTAGCATCAGGCGGGGTAAAAAAAGGAATTCACTCTGTTAGAAAATAATTATAGTTCTAATTAAGTACATAAGACATCGACTAAATAGAGCAGCAGAAGGCAACTGATATCAATTACCATCGCAATAGACAATTCACATTTATATTGTTGCGGGTGGAAAACGTAACAACTAACAGTTCTCACGCAGTCACAGTGCTAACCCCTTTGTGGTGCCAGTCTCTCTCTCTCTCTCTCTCTCTCTCTCTCTCTCTCTCTCTCTCTCTCGCACATTTCTTTGGGTCTGTTATGAGAAGAAGATCGCTGGAATATATCGTGACAAACAGGACAGATTGAAAGCTAAACAAGTAGTGGACGACAAAGAGAGAATATCCTGGACAGTGTGAATACCATGGCATGGAAAGAAGTCAACAACATAATTAAAAAATAGTAATAGAACAAGAGACAGAAAGTTGCGGAGAGACTTGATCGCCTACGCCGCCAGACGTGGTACGTACAGAAGAAGACAAAAGATGACAGGTATTCGTAAGTTACATGTTTGGGTCTTGATAGTATGAACTGACGTTGTTTTTTGGTGCTTAGAAGTCGTAACATTTCTCAGTACATATTCCTTGCATAGAAAACATGTTTCCAGGTTGTATAGTGCCGCATCAACTACATGTCGTGAGTAGTCCCCGGGGTGGTCCTGGGGAGACAAAGGAAGAACATGACTACTGCTTCCTCAGACGACTGATACGAGGTGACTGATACCAGGCGACTGATACAAGGTGACTGATACGAGGCGACTGATACGAGGGGACTGATACGAGGGGACTGAAACGAGGGGACTGATACGAGGGGATTGATACGAAGTGACTGATATGAGGTAACTGATACAAGGTGACTGATACGAGGCGACTGATACGAGGTGACTGATACGAGGTGACTGATACGAGGTGACTGATACAAAACTGTGGAAGGGGCTGATAACCTCAAAACATAAAACCTCTGCTACAGCAGCACATTAACGCTTTGGTATTGGCTTCCTGTAAGCCCACCAGCTGCGGTGATGGTTCCGTGTCCCATAAGGAGCGAAAAAGGAATGATGATGATGTTATTTCCAGCATTGTGGACACAGTGTTTCTCAAACCATGGGTCGCGACCCAAATTTGGATCTCGGAAAACATTGCTATGGATCGCGCACGTTTCCCCAAATCGAAATTCTAAGCGGCATGCCTTTGGCTGAATTCATATAATTAATTTTAGCTTGTCAATTTTCATACATGGGTCACCAACGTCTCTGTTGAGGGCTGTGTGTGGTTTATTTATATTTTTGTGCTTATTCCTGCCTTTTGCTTTTGCACGACTGTTTGTGTGTATCCAATATTGGTAGGAATGTAATATCCAGGGTTCTCTATTTACGTGCCTGGCGAATAAACATTAATTCTTAGTATTAACTTACTTTGTGCACACATCTCTTTCTCCAACGAAAGTAATAATAACTGAATGACGGTTTGTAACTTTATTACACATGACGAAACTTCAAAAATAGACCCATTGATGTAGTCAGGCAATAAGAACATAATCAAGATTAATAATAATAATAAAAGTCACTCAGTTGCATGAACAATTATGAATGTTAAATATGTCATACATTATAATACTTCCATGTAAAAACAGGAATATACATTAGGGCTATCCACACATGCCCAAACACACATCTCAACCGTAAAACGGCTGGACACTGACTGCGCCCTCTTCGCTGCTAACTCTCTCTTGTTTTTTTACCTGCCTCGTTAGCAAACTTTCACAGCCAGTCTCATCACGTGACACAGAGTGGCCATTTGGGTGAAATGGCAAAGTGCCAAACTGGGCGTTAAAGCTAAGGCATTTTCTACTCCCAACAGTCTCCAATTGTGAAATTTGAGTCGTGGTCGTAAAAAAGTTGAGAATCGCTGATCTCAAGCGTGTGGTTTTGTAAATTCACAAATTGTTTCATAATAGACATTCTCCTTCTGTGTGATTGACATTCAGATAAACCTTAAAACACACGTGACCTGGCACTGTGACCTCGCCTCTTGTGCAGTCAAATCGACGCACCTGACAAGCAATTCCTGACACCTTTTTCTGTTCTACTCACACCTTCTGTGTAATATGATACATGGCAACGTACGTACGAACGAACGAAATCTTTCTTTCAACGTGGGAAAGAAATATGTGTAATCTCCAAAAGAACGTTGCAATTCTTTCCGCACAGAATATGAGTCTCTTAGAAATGAGTCTCTTAGAAATAACTCTGACTCATATTTGGTGCGGAAGGAATTGCAAACGTTATTTTGGAGATTACCGAAATATGATTTAAACAAATATTATTTAAAAAAAACAATTTAATAAAAATATTAAAATACCAAAAATAAAACACGTTAAAAAAAATTAGTTTAACAAAATAAACTAATAAAAGGTAACAATAGCCCCTCGTCAGATACTGATGTAAAGGAGTGAAGTGCTAGAGACTTCATTATATTTGGTCCAGCCTTATGAGATGGAATGGCCAGTTCCTTTCCTCTCTGCCTTTGCCTTCCCTACCTCAAGAGTAGAGACATGTACCAATTTACATCTGGGAATACTGGAGCATGACGCTACCAGGTTTCCATCCGGGAATCCGGTAATGTGGCCGAGAGAAGCAAGCGCTCTAACCATTTAACAAACTGGAAGAAAAGTTAAATTAACCAACTGTTGTTGTTGTTTTCTCAAAAAAAAAAAAAAAAAAAAAAAAAAAAACGCCGGTACAAGATGTAGAATCGTACACATATCTTGGCAGCAGTGTAGACAGAGTTGGAGGGACAGACAGTGATATCAAAATAGGAATACAAAGGGCAAGAGGAGCTTTCATTGCATTGGGAAATATATGGAGATCGGGAGAAATGGGATCCAACGCGAAAATGGAAGTCTTCAGCTCAAATGTGAAGTCAGTCCTATTGTATGGCTCGGAGACATGGAGAACGACAGGGACAACAACCAAAAAGCTACAGACTTTCATAAATGGGTGCTTGCATAGAACAGAGGGATTACTATGGTATGACAGGGTTACCAACGTGGAGCTGATGACAAGAGCTAGACAAGTGCCAGTGGAGCGGGAGATGAGAAGAGGACGATGGCGATGGATAGGACACACACTGAGGAAACCTGTTGATAGCATTACAGGGCAGTCCTTGTTCTGGAACCCCCAGGGCAAGAGAGGCAGAGGGGGACCAGGAAGTACATGGAGAGGAGGGTTGGAAACGGGGGTGAAAATGGTGAGGAGAACGTGGAAAGAACTTGAGATGATGGCACGTGACAGGAGGACTTGGCAGGTGTTTGTTGAGGGCCTGTGCTCCTTTGGGAGTGGAGGGTTATGAATGAATGTTGTTGTTTAACTAAGGCTGCTTAGCTTCTCGCTCTTTGCAGCCAATGCCAAATTAAAGACTCCTTGGTATTATCTACACTGTAGATCTAGGCTTTTCCTGTGGCTTTTCTGCCATTCCGAAATGTGCTGAGTTGAAGTCATGAGCTCCAGTTTCTCCAGCTTGGCTTGCATTTAAAGGATCATCACATCTGGTCCCAAGCTAGGAGTAAGAAGCACGTGGCATACTATGCATTCCCTGCCATCCAAGGGGCTCTCAAACTTGTGCAGAACTAAAATACTGTGCTCTGGTTCTGGGCTCTCCCAATGAATTGTCACGTCCTGCACAGAGCCACTTCTCAGCTCCCCACTGGGTCCATAGTGAGATCCTCCTGCATGCAGTCAACCAGGTCCAAAAAGTTACATCTGGAGCTCAAGTGACTTCTCCAAGCTTAGTGTGCAATGCTGTGTTCTCAACAAGTTTCACCACAGGGGGAATCCTTTGAAGTGTATGGATGATTTCAAGAGTCAATGAGGGTGCAATTACCCTCACAGACAGAGGTTCACTTCCACTCTGTATATTGTAGCATCGTGCTAAAATAAATTAAAACCATTTAGAAATAATTTAATTTTATAAATACAGAAATATGAAGAAATGTTTAGACCAATCATATCAGAACGGACAACATAGAAACCTACCAACCGAGAGAAGACTTTGACAAATCCTGGCTGAACCCATCCAGCTCGCTAGATACATAGCGACATGCCCTCGCTCTTCCATGGCCATTCTGTCTTCACTGTCCTCGTAATTTAACACATCAGTTTGGTTGATGTGGATATGGCCCTCTCTGCAACAAAGTTACTGGAAAAGTTTAATTTACGGAAGATATGTTCATACGTCCCCAGAATGCACTTTCAAAGGAAATAGAATAATTTTAAAACATGTCAATAGATTCAATTACCTGGACACATTAATAACAACGGATGGAAGATGTATTTCAGAAGTAAAGAGCGGAATAGCTCAGGCAAAAACAGCATTCCATAATATGAAGAATATTTTATGCAACGGTTCTTTGTCATTATAAGTAAGAGAGAGAAATCTTCAGTGTTATATAGAACTAATCGTGACTTATGGGAGTAAGTCATGGACAGTTAGTAAATAAGTAGGGAAAGCACTAGAGGCCACAATGATGTGGTTTTACAGAAGAATGTTAAAAATACCATGGACAGCCAAAAAGAGTAATGAGGATGTCCTAAAATAGGCCAATGCACAAAGGAAACGTATTTCACAAGTTAGAAAAAAGCAGTCCACTTTTTTGGGGCATGTTATGAGAAGAGAAACGCTAGAATATATCGTAACAACAGGTACGATTGCAGGAAAAAGAGACAGAGGAAGACAAAGAGAGTACATGCTGGACAGTTTGACAACGTGGCTAGGAAGAATGTCAACAACATAATTGATAAATTGTACTGGAGACAGGAAGTTGTGGAGAGACATGATCTCCTACGTCACTAGGCATGGTAACTGAAGAAGAAGAATGTTTATACGGATGCAGGGTAGAATCAGCGCTTGACTAAGTAAATGCATATGACCATCTAAATCTGCTAACTTTACAGATTTGACAAGTTCGTTTTCCTGAATACTCGAGCTACAATCTCTCTTCATCAATCTGCCTTTCACGTTCTCTCACCCTCTCTCTCTCTCTCTCTCTCTCTCTCTCTTTGTCTGTCTGTCTGTCTGTCTCTCTCTCTGTGTCTGTTTGAAGTGAGTAAAGATTAAGAATGAATGATGTGAAATTGTGCACAGTGGTCCAATACGGATGGACATTCGTCATTTGGAGATAAGGCAAATATGCAGTCCATAACAACACGGTCGATGACAATCTTGGTAAAGATTATGACGCGGACAGGAAGATAATGAATGTGATTTTTGGAGCACGGAAAAATACATAATCGCTCCCACCCAAACCTTGTTGTGATCAATAATTACAAGAAAGTGACATCTGTGAGAACATTATCAGTAAAAGTAGTGAGTTGTAAACATGATAAATACCCACGGAAGTAGCAATACCTTATAAAGTAATGGAGTTTGAAAATAATATTGTATACGTCATATAGAATGTTCTGCATGAGAGATAATGGGGGAGTAAACCGCTACCAAAATCAGCAAGTTATTTATCGTTGGTTTGGCATTTGAGATGCAAAGATAGGCTGCTCTTGATTGGAATACTCGGCCATGGAGCAATATGGGTGAGAAAGCAAAAATATTCGGTATAATCTAGTGCCTTGTAAGCCTACCTCACTGACTTCAAATTTCTTCAAGGAGAAATCATAGACAGCCAGGAACACAGAATATCAGGAACAAAATATAGGACAGGCCAGAGGACCGGACGTGAATTCTCTATGATTAGAAGAGAGTAACCCCGGAGAAATCATTTAGGGCCTTCAGTTCTAGGATCCTAGTTCAGGTGCTCTAGCTGGACACCTAATGCACCTAAAAGAGACGACATCTTAAATCAGATGTCTGACAATATTATATATCGTACTTCTTAAGCGGAGCTAAAATTAGTAGTTTGCCTACCAAAAATTAGAAATCCCAGGTCACACACAAAAAATACTTTACCTAAAGTATTAGATATATTATAAAGTAACTCGGCTCCAAAATAAAAAGACTTCACTTTAAAAAATAAACATGTATATTACAATAATGTAACAGTAACACGGGCCTTGACTATATTGTTTAAGCTAGAAACCCAATAAATTAACTTAGAACAAAAAAATGGAGATGCGCTTACCAAGCAAAGGAATTTCCGCACTATAAATCTGGTTATAAGCTATCAACCTTATAACGATTTCCAAGACAGCAAGGAATCCTTAAGAGAATATGGTGAAAAGAGATAGAGACCTGCCCTATTATATAGAGGTAGAGCCTGCAGGTGACGTAGCTGGGGGAGGGGGTTTTCTGCAAATGTTCGAGATCAAAGAACTCCGGACGACAGACTTACCGGAGCGATGCTCTGGCTGCGTCGAGAAACGAGAAACTAGACGTAACAGCAGCACGCTCGTTCGTCCGTGGATGGCAGAAATCAAAGGACAGAGCGCTCCCCGTGTTTCCCATATCAAAGTGTCCGGGGGACTCCGATTTCCTCAGGAAGCACTACATAAAACATTTTAGAACCGAAACGCCGCGTTACACGTGCAAAAGGTTGGGCATAGCTTGGCTCTAACGAGATTGACAGAATCAAAAAGAGAATATAAGCTATTAAGAGCAAAAATGACAGGAAAGACAAAAGTAGAAAGACACCCGAGTAGACTACTCAGATTAAAGGACAGGCAATTTCAATCAAAGCTTAACACTGGTGTGATGACTTCGTGCTCGAGGGGCGAAAATTGGAAATAAATAAATGATGACGAGGATTGGTTGTTACACAATGATGATTGTCAAGTAAAAAAATGACACATATTTACCTAAATAACTTGTCCAGATCCCCTTTAGCGACAGCTTCGAACAGCAGACGCCAACTTTCCCCAAGCCCTGCTCGCAAAAGAAAACCGTCCCAGACATTATGTCCAAGTTCCAAGACATAATCCTCCTGCAATATCTCACCATGGCTAATGAGCTTGTAGATCTGGCTTGGAAGTCCTGCAGATAGTTCTAGTCTTGACTTGATGTCATTCACTTTGACACCAGATGTGACCTTTCGTAGCGTGCAGACTTCCTCAGTCGGCAAAACCACGAATAACGTAAAGCATGCCATTGTGAATTTGCCTTCTTTTGGTTTTGAAGTTTGTAAATTAAAAAAAAATGCCTTATGTCTTCTCAATTAAATTCCACCTGTACGGCTCGATTCCTAACTATAGCCTGCTTCTTCCTTTCTCATTTTCATCTCACAACTTTATATATTTATTTCTCTCAATTGTTATACTTTTTCCGGTGCATTATTCACTTCTTAATAGTCATCATTAGGTCGTGAACATGTTTCTGTGGAATGAAAGTGGACGTAATTTTTGTATGATATTTATATAATCCCACACACAAATAGGAACTAGGTCTAGAAACTTAATATGTCGTTTAGTGTGTGGGATATGAGTGGGAGTAAAAAAGTATTATAAGAACAGGTTACACAGAAAGCCACTTGAGTTAATACATTATTCTATTTCAATAACGCACGAAAACAAACAAATCAAGCTAAATGACAATAAACACACGCTGACGGTAATTAATTTTGTCATCTAGAGGTGATCTGAACGTTTATCGGGTACTTCTAACCACACATTTCTTATTTACTTCTTACTTAGTCGTTCCTCTTCTACCATGAAATGTAGAGGTTTGGAAGAGAGAGTGCCATACTATCCTATCGGCTGTTTTCCTCCTGGCCTGGTTCCATTCTAGTCCTCGGTCCTTCAGAGATAGTCTAATGTTGTCCTCCTAGGGGACTCTGGGTCGTCCTGGAGGTCTGGATCCCTGGCTCTTAGCCTCCCATATCTGCCGTGGCAGCCGATCTTCTCTCATTCTGCAGATATGGTCAAACCATTTTAGTTGGGACGGTTCTATTTTGGTCTGCAGGGGTCGGGTTTTTAGGCCTTGGTTGCGGACCATGTCTCTTCTTTTACTTTAGTAACCTTCCTCAGATACCTCATTTCTGAGGTTTGGATATGGCTTTTGTGGGTGGTTGTCATTGCCCATGACTCGCATCCATACGTCAAGACTGGAACATAGGTGGAGCGGTATACAGCCATCTTCGTCTTCTTGCCAATTTCTCTTTTGTTGAATCATTACTACACGAAATTACCATTCCCCACTACTAGCTGACCTACATGTATCACATGACGAACTTTTATTTCACATGAAGCTACTGATTTGGTTTTGGTTTTTGGTTTTGGTTGTTGGTTTTGGTTGTTGGTTTTGGTTGTTGGTTTTGGTTGTTGGTTTTGGTTTTTGGTTTTGGTTGTTGGTTTTTGGTTTTGGTTGTTGGTTTTGGTTGTTGGTTTTGGTTGTTGGTTTTTGGTTTTGGTTGTTGGTTTTGGTTTTTGGTTTTGGTTGTTGGTTTTGGTTTTTGGTTTTGGTTGTTGGTTTTGGTTGTTGGTTTTGGTTTTTGGTTTTGGTTGTTGGTTTTTGGTTTTGGTTGTTGGTTTTGGTTGTTGGTTTTGGTTTTTGGTTTTGGTTGTTGGTTTTGGTTGTTGGTTTTGGTTGTTGGTTTTGGTTTTTGGTTTTGGTTGTTGCTTTTGGTTGTTGGTTTTGGTTGTTGGTTTTGGTTGTTGGTTTTGGTTGTTGGTTTTGGTTGTTGGTTTTGGTTTTTGGTTTTGGTTGTTGGTTTTGGTTGTTGGTTTTAAGGACCATCTTCTTTGTGCACGGACAACTCCATCAGTCCCTCCGACCTCCTCCCTTAGATCATACGCGGAATCTCAGCACAGGGCACGAACTCCTTATCAGTGGCGAGGATCCCAATGTGTGTATACAAGAATCACACATTATATAAATATTTTTTATTGTTGTTAGGTTTCCAAATTTTTAATTTATTTGCCAGGGCAACGATTTCCAACTGCTGAGGAATTTTTAACGTGCGTAACTTACATACGGTACCTCCTATTTTTTCGCCCGTATCCGAGAAGGCTAGGCATCCGATATCCCTACCCAGGAGGTCAGATGGGAGTATGACATCATTACGAATCCCTGGTTCGGAAAAAAATGTCCATCAATTATATTTCCTTGTACTTGAAGCGAACCTGCTACCTTCAGAATAGAAGGCGGTCGTCATTGTCGTAGATTTTAGATAGGAGTATTAAGACTTGGGTTTGGTCCCTTCTGAATAGGTTGGAATGAGTGATAGATACAGTGAGAGCTGGTGAAAAAAACACAATAGAATTTCCCCACGTGAGATGATAGGATGTGATATAGAGGCTGTCTTTGAGAATCGAGATAATCTTCTCTCTCTCACCTATCTTCTACGACCGCTTTTAAAGGCGTCAGACAGTCTAACCACAGATATATACAGTAGAACTCCATTTATCCGAACCCCAATTATCCGAACATCCAATTATCCGAACACTTTTTCCAGAAAAAAAAAAAATCAATCGCCACCAGTCACGTTAGACTACATTTCTGAATCTTTTCATGCGGCAAGCTTCAAATGTGTGCGAACAATTTGTAGAGGATGGGTTGGGGTAATGGTCGGTCGCTTACGTACAGGAAGTCAGTTAGATCATAAAGTCAGTTAATATCTGGTTTACCACTCCAGTGTACGTGTGCGTTCTAGGCAGAACACTGGCTAAACAGACAGTTCAACTTAAAATAATTGTGTCCTGCTACTACAGCAGAATAATTTTGGTGTACAAGTATTTCTCTGTGCGATATGGCATCTTCCAGTAGGCCTAAAGCATATAAAAGGAACCGCAATGTTTTGTCAATTGAAACGAAAACAGAAATTATCAAGAGACTATGAAAAGGTGAAACTGTGTCTTCACTTGCGAGGATTTTCAATGTTGGGAAAGCTTCCGTCTCTGACATCAGAAGTAACAAGGATAAAATTATGAGTTTTGCATCGAAATTGGATTGTGAAAATGGGTCGAAGAAACGTAAAACCATGAGAAATGCGAAATATTTGAAATTGGAAGAGGCTTTGCATATATGGTTTCTGCAAAGAAGAAGCAAATCGAAACCTATCTCTGGCTCTCTATTGTGTGAAAAGTCACTTCAGTTCAACAGTCAACTTGACGGTCCTCCTGACTTTAAGGCTAGGCAGGGATGGTTAAGAAACTTTAAATCTCGTCATGGCATACGAGAACTGGAGATTCAAGGGGAATCTTTATCTAGCGATGCAACTGCCGCTGAAAATTTTAAAGAAACATTCTTGGCTTTTTTTGAAGAAGGTTATTCACTCGATGATGTGTATAATGCCGATGAGACTGGCTTATACTGGAAATCATTGCCTCAAAAATCACTTGCATCTCAGCGCGAAGCAGCTGCCCCTGGGTTTAAAAAGTGCAAAGAGAGAGTAACAATTTTGGTAGCCGCGAATGCCAGTGGAAGTCATCGTTTACCGGTGCTAATGATCGGCAAAGCCAAAAAAACCACGTTGTTTAAAGAATGTGACATGTCTCCCATTGTGCTACAAAGCACAGAAGAGTGCTTGGATGAACAGTGAAATATTTCTTGATTGGTATACAAATCAGTTCATCCCAAATGTGAAGAGGTTGAGAGAACAAGAAAAGAAAACTGGAAAAGTAATTCTTCTACTGGACAATGCACCATCTCATCCAGAGATGCAAATTTTAAAGTAATTTTTCTGCCTCCCAATGTAACAGCACTGATTCAACCAATGGATCAGGGTGTTATAGCAAAGCTTAAAAAGATGTACAAGAAGGAAGTCCTGCGTCGTTTATTGTTGGCTGAAGATGAAGAAAGTGTGGTGGCGTTTTCCAAAAAGCTTAATCTCAAAGACTGCTGCTATATGTTAGCTGATGCTTGGACCACCCTGTCACAAGATAATCTCAACAAGGCTTGGAATAGATAGCTTGGGAAAAAAAGAGGAAATGAAACTACTGCAGTGGACACAAATGATGATTGTATAAATGAAGTTGTGGAACTGTTTCAATGCCCGGATTTTCGGACTGTGACAAAGATGATGCACACGTGTGGCTAGAAGATGATAATGATTCTGGTTTTCAGTTTTTGAATGACGAAGAAATTTTGTCTTTTGTGCAAGAAGAAAACCAAATACATGTAATGACCGATGACGAAGACTCCTCAGAAGTACATGATGTACTTGTAGATTATGAAGAAAACCCAAAACGTTGACCAAGTCCTGAAGAGGCCTTTATAGCACTAGAATCAGCGATGGCTTGGTACGAGCAAGAAGATGACAGCTGTCCTACACAGCTTCTGCTGTTGAAGAGAATGCGGGACTTAGCAGCCAAAAGGAGACTATCCAGTTTGGTGCAAAAGAGGATTCCTCATTATTTTAAATAGTGGGCTACATCTGTGCAAGTACATGTATACGTAAGTTGCGCCTGGTTTTGAATCGTTTGTAATGTTATTTTGAAAACATTTCTCTTTCTCAAAAATAAAAAAAATAATACAAGTAGTACATGCACTGCAGTGTAATGAAAGATTTTGGTGATACAGTGATCTAATACAGTGTGGGTATTATTATTACAGTACAAGTAAATATGATTTATAGTGTATTTTCCTTGTGATGGTTAATTATTTTTAGAAATATGTGTACATGTACTCGATACATTATGTAATCCAATTATCCGAACATTTGATTATCCGAACGATGCTCGGTCCCATGGGGTTCGGATAAATGGAGTTCTACTGTATATATATATATATATATATTATATATATATATATATATATTAATATATCTCTATCTACTCACGGGCACGCACATACACGTGACGACAGGTAAACACACAGACTTGGAAAATCTATAACAATGCTTATACAGATAATTGGGATCGAGCTGACCAACGCACTGATTTTTTTGTTCAAGAGAGATATTTTAATTATCATATCAAAATTTCTCACAACACCAAAAAATTACATCAAGGAAAAACATATACAAATAGTCATAAAATTTAAGAAAAATGCTACACGGATGATAGCCCGTTAAAATCTTACTCTAGGTTTAGCCCACAGCCCCGTTAAGAGAACAGATGATGGCCCAAAGAGTTATAGATACGTAGGGTTGAGGCTAAGAGTTTTTCTTCTTTTCTCGTAAATGTATGCACAGAGTTGAATAATCTGATTTAGCCTAAGAAGTAAAGAAACTCTAGCAAATAGTAACAAATTCTGCAGGTTAAACAAAAAGAATTAAGACAGTAAATGGGTGACAATCTATAACTGTAAAATAACACTCTGATCTGCGTACACTCATTCATTCAGCCATGGCCATGGGTACACAGTTATACTCACAACTTTGCTCGCTGCCTCTGGGAACATACTCAATTCTAGGACCTTCACACAGACCCGAAAATGCAGTCCTTGACCAAAAAATCCCCAGTTCCAAAAGACGTACTAAACTCTCAGGGAACGATTCCTTGGGTGTTCTAATTTTTCGAATGTCTGATTAAGTCACATAAAATATTGTCCAGGCACGAAAGTTAGCAGAGCACAATGTCATTAGCTTTGGTTTCTAGAATTTAAGGAATGTCAGATCGGTGTCTACTTTCAGAAAGTTACTATATTTGGTCACCACAGTACTAGTCAAAACTCTGTCGAAATGTTTCTGATCTTTGCTTGCCACAACGGGCTGAATTGTACTGAAGAGTTATTCTGGAAGAATTAATTCTGGCGCGAAGGCCTCTTACTTCATTTAACTGTTACAGTTCAGGTAATGAAAGTGATTTGTTTCTTCCCAAATAAAGTTCACGTACTAGAACGCTGGTAAAGTTGGGTACCACCGTTTCACTATATAAAAGAAAGAACACATATCAAATAATTTTACAATATGTACACACTATAACTTACATTATTAAACCGCAAGTGTACTGCTTGACTTATCATTTAAATTTCCCGTAAAGTAAGTTATATTTAAAAAAAAAATCATCAATCCCCATGAATTTAGGAACACGTGCGTGTTCCGTCAACATCTCATGAGGTTTCTAGCATTTGTGTAGTTTAGTTATGATCTCGTCTGATTTCTTAGCAGTAAAATTAACTTCATTATAGCTACATGGGCCAATATCTTAAAATCAGACAAAGGGCCCAAACTTATTTCGCCAAGCGAAATTATCTCCCCTACTCCCAACATTTACGTCAGCTTAACGCGTGACGTAACTGCCACCAGTGACCGAGAAATGCGCGTGACAGTTGCAAATCTCAGACAACCGTCTACAACTGCGTCGTACAGATGCCGGGTTTGACACCTTAAGCTAGTGACAGGTGAACAAAATGGTAGACCAAAAGTCTGCTCTATGTCCAGCGAAACGAATTTCTCACACCTTCACGTCTTACCTGCGCGACTGACATCTGATGCAATAAGGTTACTAGTCAGTATGAGAAAGAAAAACGATGATGGGAAAGAAATATATTTTTCGCAACGAGTGATGCGAAAAAATACAGGAAAAACAAGTACGGAAAGATAATAAAATGAAAGGATTAGGGTGAGAGAATAGGAAGAAGATGTAGGTAATTTAATGATATAAAGACCCACGTGACAGTCATACCTCTTAGTCAATCCGATTCCACGCTACTGAGTAGCATTCAACTAATACCACATGACTCAGCAAACTATCAAATACCTCTAAACGTAAAACGATTTAGATCTCAGAACTAGACGAGGCCTTGGTAACACTACAGTAAAATAAAGTAATTAAAGCATTTCATATATTTGAATTTTTAAACATGGAGCACAGCGGAGAAATAATGGACGCTGAAAATTCGATTTTTAACACGACACATGTCAATCTTTGTAGGAATAATATAACATTCAACAGAATATTGTAACCTCCCCCCGATTACCAAAGCAAGGAAACATTCAGCAAAAGAATAGCACACAGGAGAAGAATATAATACAGTATAGACAACAGGCAAGGCTAGAACAGGAGAGCCCTACGATCAAAACAGTTGAAACTTAAAAAGACGAAATGGTAAGTATATTAGCTTTTAAACGAGACAAGACGCCGTGTTCTCTTTTAGTAGCGACAAGCAACACATGAGATGTTGGGATCTACTTTAAAAATACTGAGCTACCTAAAGATCTACCTCGATAAAATTAGGATCTTTAACGATTAATTAATAGATTAATCTGTTACCATTTTTTAATTGATTAATTGATACAACTAAGTGCTAATCGATTAGTCCCTTTTTATCAATGCTTATGTCTGTTTTCAGATTTCAGAGTATTTAGAACTTGGAATAAAAAAGCAGCTTACCTTTATGTAATTTTTCTCAGCTGACGATCTGGTTCCTTCAATTCCATCAATCAAGAGGTGGAAAATTCAGGCTAAACGAAATTTTACCGTACGTTAACTTCACATCATATTTTGCTTATCTTTTTCACACAGGTCACGGATTAAAGTGAGTTTTTCTAAGCCAGCCCGTGAGTTTTCACTAGGATCACGAAAAAGTACATGACATTTTGAATATACTGTTTTCACATGCCGGCAGACAAGATCTAGTCCGAAATTTACTTGGCTTTAAGATTCCTTCTTTTTCCCACTCCGTCATCTTGATATCTCCGAAATTATTCCCTGTGATCTACCATCAGATCGGGATCTCTCTTATGTCGACTTCTGTCTTATAATGAAACTAACCTACTTACAATGCTGTCTCTTACCTTTGTCCGCCATCTGCTATTCTGCAGTAGTAACTATTTAGAGTGTCAAAACGCTTCATCATTGAAGACACGGAACTGCAGACAAAAATAGAAGTAACATGACCGAAAAAAGGATGTTAGCTGTGAAAATATTTTCCTCTTTTCTATACTTGTAAGAACCGCTCAATGAACATAAATAATTATTTATATCAACCATTAGATTGTATTTAAAATATTTGTGTGCATAATGTAATGTTATTAAATATTCTTATTATTAATAAATGTCTAACAGTTTTTTTTATAGTTTCACGGCTGCTTATTTAATACACAAGAACTGTAGATAAAAGTCACAGAAAACCTCATATAAGAAGCCAACGAATGTACCCAGGCATACAAAATCCAATATATCGAATACATTTGAGAAAGCAAAACAAACTGACCCGAGAATAAATCCGGTTTAGTTTAGCAGGCAAAACCATACACACCAGTACTTTTATAATGTTTCTTAAGCTCAGCTTTTACAGCAGACATTGTCAACAGAAAAGTAATCTTAAGCTTCGAAATAATTCCACTTTCCCCTCAATACTTCGTGTTACCATCAAAGTCGACCTTCAATTTAATTCAGTACTGACTTTCAATTTAATGTAGTATGTTTATCCAATTGGTGAGATCTACAGAATACACTCAAAATATAATATCGAAGGTTGTTTATAACACAGAGTGGATTTTTTATAACACAGAGCGGACTATAAGAAAGACCTTACAGGAATGCCTCGCCGCTTGAATAGTGTACCTGTAATCTATAGTTGCCTAGCACAATTTATAGCACAGCCTACGCCGATGTTTCTCTGTCTTTGAAAGATTACCCCGAGAAGTGCTGCTAAAATCACCTGTATCTACACGTCAAATTCATGTCACAAAGAATATACTGAAGTCTAATACTAGTGGTGCACTAAGGGGGTTCGAGAGGGCGGTTCGCCCTGGGTGACAGCCAAGAGGTAATACTGTTAATTACAACATCATTATGACAGCACTGAACTGTTAAAACATCTATTTGCAAGGATAATATATTTTTCTGTGTATTTTTATGGGCATTACCAAAAGAAGGATCCACCCCAGGTGACAAATAATTAACGTACGCGCCTGGCTAATAAATGTATGGATATGATTTGATTTTGATTCCCTGGGCGCGAGTTATTCACTCTTTTGCCCTTTAGGGGACGAGTTATTCACTCGTTCATACCCTTGAGCCAGTTATGGGAGGTGAGGTGTGGGCTTTGTTTCAATCCCAAAGGAGCATCCTAGACTCAGCGGTATGGTACACCAGGAACACTTTGGCGTGCGCGCGATACCAAGGGATTTGATACTCTCTACCCGGTGCAGGGGGGTTATATCTGCGAGACAAGACTGACACGAGCAATCAGTCACCGGCCATGGCACGAGCTGCCAGACAGCATAGTGGCGCGGTGGCGAAGCCTCCGCAACCATATGGTTGTCAAAAGTGGGCTTTCTTGCAACCCCAGGGAGCATCCTAGACTCAGAAGCATAACCCACCAGTCCCACTTTGGAGTGTGTGCCATGTTCCGATGTTTGATGGCTCTCTACCCTGCAAAGGGGGGTTATATCTTCGAGACGAGGAGCGGTCTTGGGGTTTGTTGCAACCCCAGGGAACCTCTTGTCAGGTTGCGAGGGTGCAATGCCACGAGAAAAGAGGTTCTCTACCCTGCAAAGGGGGTTATTTCTCCGAGACAAGAATGCGGTATCTGGCAGAGCAGCCAGTCACCGTAGCGGACGTACCAGGCGTATGCGCAGCCAGCGCCGAGCCTCTACCACTCTTTTTGTCGACGTTATCTGGACGGTCACACATAGCATTGCCTCTACTAAACTGGGAAGACCCGGCAACCGGGACCACACACAGCCTTGAGAGGACAAAGATCGCTGGACGCGGCTCTTGAGGAGGCAAACGCTTGCCCCCACGAGGCAAACGCTTGCCCCCACAATGTATGAATATGGAGAAGTATAAGTATTGGTCAGGCGTAATGTTGTGTTAAAATCCATAAAGTACAGTCATGAGGACCATAGGACCCTCTTTGTGAGAAACACTTGTCTACAGGGAAAGCAACAGCTAAGCCCAGTTAAGGTCGCTGGCACTAAAGTGTTTTGACTTTTAAATTAAGATCTACTTATTCCAGCAACGGGCGTTCTGAGTGAGATCAAATTAAAAGATAACAAAAAGGAATTAAAACATAATAACGTGTAGACATTTTTAGCCACTGTCACTATGGAACATTAGTTGGTACAGAAATGCAGATGGGGTCGCAAATTAAAAATATAATACTAGACCAAACAGTCTTTTATGTTTGGACATGCGTCCTAATATAACCGACTAGGTTGAACGGGGCGCGCCTCGCCAAAACAAGGCAAAACCTTATTAAAAAAAAAAAAAGATGGGGTCGCGTGCTGGCACGTATAACAATAGAATAGTTATAATGTAAGAAAAATCAGAGGCGCATCTCCAATCCAACCTGCAAGTCTGGAAGGAAGAGCTGGAGAAGAGAGGGATGGTCATAAGCAGCTCTAAAACAAAATCCATGGTGATATCACGAGAAGAAAGAAGACATCAGATTAAGCTGGGAGAACAGGTCCTGGAACAGGTCAACCTCGGAGCTATTATAGACCGAAAGGGAGGCATCAAAGAAGAGTTGGCCACCCGAAAAGCAGCAGCTGGGAGACTTTTGCAGGCCATAAATCGAGGATTCCTCAGCAAGAGAGAGGTTGGTAAGAAAACGAAGATGGCTGTATACCGCTCCACCTATGTCCCAGTCTTGACATATGGATGCGAGGCATGGGCAATGACTACAACCCATAAAAGCCAGATCCAAACCTCAGAAATGAGGTATCTGAGGAAGGTGGTTGAAGTAACAAGAAGAGACATGGTACGCAACCAGACGATACGTCAAGGCCTTAAATCCTACCCCCTGCAGACCCAAGTAGAACAGTCCCAATTAAAATGGTTTGGCCATGTCTGCAGAATGGGAGAAGATCGGATACCACGACAAGCATGGGAAACAAAGAGCCAAGGATCCAGACCCCGAGGACGACACAGAGTCCGCTGGGAGGACAACATTAGACAATCTTTGAAGGACCGAGGACTAGAATGGAACCAGGCCAGGAGGAAGACAGCCGATAGGATAGTCTGGCGCTCTCTCTTCCAAACCTCTACACCTCACGGTAGAAGGGGAACGACTAAGTAAGTAAGTATAATGTAAGAATATATCATTCCTTGTCATCATCATTTTTACTTTCGCTCCACATAGAGCATCGAACCACAACTGCAGCTAGTCCTAATGCAGGAAGCCTACACTAAGCATTCATATAGCCTTGCAGCAGTGGTCACTATAGTAATTTCTGTGACATGATGAGGTTGCCAGTCTCATGCACACCCTCATATTAGTCGCCTTGTACGACATGCTTGAGGGGACATTAATCCTACTCTGTCTTTCTCTCGTCAGAGACGTGAGAATACATAGCTATCTGAATTCAGGAACTAAACAGAAATACCAAATTAAATGGAGGAAGTGTTATGGTACTGTAGGTGTGAAAGGTAAATGTAGTCCCACAGCAGGTACTGCCGTAGTGAAGTGAAGTGTTTGAGACTTCACGACACTGTGTCCAGCAATATAAGGTAAGGTGACTAGTTCCCTGCCTGGCTGTCTTTGCCTTTCTTAACTCAAGAGCAAAGTCAGGAACCCATTTACAACTGGATATACTGCAGCTTGACGCAACGGGGTTGCGAACCCGGAGCCCTTTAGCTTTGTCGCGGGAGACAAGCGCAGGAGATGCGCTGCCAATCGGACGCCACTGTAGATGGTACGTATGTAAATTAGATGATTAAATATAAGCAATACACATTCTTTGGGCATGTTGTGAGAAGAGTAAAATGGAATATATTGTGACCAGAGGAAAGACTGAAAGAACAACAACAACAACAAATGATAGAGGAGACAAAGTAAGAAGATACTAGACAGTTTAACGTCGTGGCTATAAAAATAATTAACAATTAATTAGGAACATTAGGTACAGGAGTATGAACATGCCAAAAATGCAATTAATTAAAATGACTACTCAGTCGTAAAAAAAAATAAAAAAATCTTCAATTCGTATGTCAAGTCTTCTTCTTTCTTTGATCCTTGGCCGCCGACTGTCAAAGCAGTCCGTGGCCATCACGCCTGGTGGAGTCTTGTAGGGCAGCAACAAACTGCTTCCTCTGTGCTTGGTCGGCGGCCATCCTACGTACAGTGGTGTGGTAAAGTGGGATGTTATAAATATTTATAGGGGACTTAGTGTACTGACTGAGATCAGCTGTGAAGGTATCTGTATCTAATAGGTGTAGTGTTTTACAGATGACCTTACTTGCTACCACATTTATACCTCAGTCAGAATTATTCTGGAATATTGTGATGACTACGTTAAATGTCTAGGGTTATGTAAATGATGAAGTGTAAGTCACAACAACAACAGACAGATAAACAATTTAATTTATTCCACCACACTTGACAACACTGTGACACTCACACACATTTAACACTCTATAAGACTATCTTAAATGAGTCACTGGTAAAGTTTCAAATATATATGTATTAATTACTTTCACTAATATATATCCTGATTCAACTACACAGTGAACCAGGAATCACAATCAAATGTAATCACAATTTATATGTACATAATTTATAAATATGAACCTTGTAGTGACATATTTTATTAGTATTATCCTATGTGTGTCAGTTGTGTAGTAGTACTATGAGGTAATACTGGTTTTGTTTTTCAAACTATGTTGTTATTTGTCATCATGACTTCAAGTGTTTGTTTATCTTGGAAATAGTATGGGGAATCTTCACCGTTCCTATCAATTTAAACAATGTATTGACCCTCAGTTTTACTATAATGTCAAGTTTTGAGGGGGACACATAATGTTGAGCTCGGCCACAGAGGCTTAACTTTCGTGATGGCGGCAGGAAAAGACTCCTCTGCTCGATTGCTCCCCTGTGTTCTGGAGACACCTCACTGGTCGCTATCTGGACCCAGGAGTATGCTATCAGCCTCTAGATTCAGCAAAGCTCCGACCAGGTGCTGCTCAATAAATTTAGGACCACAGTCCCTGAAACAAGAAGGTTGTACCTCCTACTTCATAACTAATTTATAATCTATTTCCAGACTGAACACAATACATAACAAACACTGAGTTCAGAGCGGTAGGCCAACTGTCAGCTTCATCTGAAACAATTTACACCAGTATACTCCTCCCTAATGGTCACTACGCCTCTGCAATTCCAGCATTAGTTCTTTCTAGTCAATAAGATAGGTGTCAGTGTACTGTTTGGCAATTCCATGCAGTTTTACTTTTCTCCGACACCTTCTGTTCAGGTTGGAGCACTATATAGGCTTTGCCTCATGTTCGCTACTGAACCACACACATATATAGACATAAATTATCAATTTACATTCAATTTTCATTAAAAAGATATTGAATATATCAAGCTTACCACAATTCATGGAAATAATACACAGTTACGTTGACTGGCAATGAATATAGCACAATTTCGATCTGCCGATGTCCCAGGCTTTTATTTAGAAAAATATGCACTGGCGCTCAACGCACTGGTTCTTTAGAAAGTTTATTTGAAAATGTGGTACTGAACTGACGCTCCTAATTGCCTATATTGGCGGGTCTAACCAATCGAGCCATGTTTACACAAGCGTTTGAAAAAAAGTACCCTTCCTTCCGTCTCCCCTAACAACAAAAGATAGTATTTGTAGCCCGACTAATCGTGTTTAGCCTTACATTTACTGCGCTCCAATCAAATAGGATTTAACATGGGGACCTATTTCCCGTACAATGGTGGTGTCAAAATCTGCCACTGAGCGATTCTGATTTTGGGGTTGTCTGACACCCTCACTATTTCTTTTGGCTATAATTTGGTAATTCCTAGACTATTTGCGTAACACTTAACATATTATTTGTCAGCAAGTCCTAAGGAACCCAAATATACAAATTTAAGGGAGCTAAGTGGCTGCGTTCAAAATATGTATTTTCTTCTACCTCCCGTTCACTTCGATCGATGTGGTGTCTGGGTACTGTCATGCTTTCAAACGTAAACCAGTATAATGTCATGTTTCCTAATAAGCGTTTTTCAGGTTTTTAAAACCTAACTCTAGTTTTATCACTGTCGATCTGAAAAAAAGTATTGCTTCTGGCCTTTCGCTTGGGGAGGGTGGCATTAATTGTATATCGCGAGACGCGTGTTTAGTGTTGCATGCGTTCCTGCTTTCAGCCCTCCCTTCTCTCTATCCTAAGTTCATCTGTCTTTTCATCCCGCCGTGTATAAAATGAAATTAATGGAAGTATTAATTTAGGTCATTACGCAGGGTGCCTAGCTCAAGGTTTTCTTAGAAATGCCGTACACGTTTTATTGAAGAAAGCGTGTAGTGATGCAGTAGGCTTTTACTATCAACGTGAAACGTTACAATTTGCAGACGAAGTAGAAAACAAGGGGGATTTCGAGTACAGTCATTGTGACAGCACTGTTCTTTACCATTCTTCTTTCCTTTTATTGAAGTTATTTGTTAGGCTTTACATTTACTTTTTAATTTATATATGTGGATTAGAATTTCACACGACAAATTCTCCCCACTTGAAACAGACGTTATATGTCAGTCTATAATTCTATATACACATAGAGAAATTTATTATCCTTCCTGGGGCTTAGGGTGATTCTCATCACACGGATGGCGGCTTAAAAAATCCGCCCCCAGATTTGTTTTTCCACTTATATACTCTATGCTAAACTCATATGGCTGCATCAGTAATGACCAACGGAGTAATCTAGAATTTTCATGCCTAGCCTGCGCTAGAAACGACAAGGGTTTGTGATCCGTTTGCAACTTAAATGCCTTCCCATACAGATAAATATTGAATTTCTTTATCGCCCATATTACTGCAAGACATTCTTTTTCGCTAGTTGAGTAATTGGTTTCAGCTTTATTCAACTTTCTGCTAGCATATGCCACTGGGCTTAATTCCCCATCCAATGCATCTGATTTCTGTAGCAGAGTCGCACCTAACCCAATATTACTGGCATCAGTCCTTACAATGAATTCTTGACTTAAGTCAGGTAATTTCAAAATAGGTTTACTTGTGAGCTTTTCCTTCAATTCCTGGTAAGCGAATTCGCATTGTGGAGTCCATGTAATTCGATCTGGATTTCCTTTACGTGTCAAATCAGTTAACGGTGCACATATGGAATTAAAATTTTTTGATATACTTTTGGTAGAAACCACATAATGAGACAAAGGATCTCACGTCTTTCTTGGTTTGTGGTCTCGGGGCTTTCTTTAGTTTCTCTAAATTCTTGGGGTCAGGGGTCATGTTTCCCTGATGAACTGTGTGTCCCAAGAACTCTAATTCTTTACATCCAACACAACATTTGGTTGGTCGGGCTGTCAAATTCGCTTCTCTAAGTCGATTAAACAGCATGTTCAGAGAGTCAATGTGTTCCTCAAATGTTTCTGTGGCTATAAGGATATCATCCATGAAATTTGTGATGCATGGATTATTCAGAGGGTCCAATAATTTTCTCATCATTCTAGAGAAGACACTAGGTGCATTCTTCAATCCAAATGGCAATCTGTTAAACTCATAGTGTCCCTCTGAGGTACTAAAAAGCTAGGTATGGTCTAACCTCAGGCTTTACTGGAATCTGATAGTATCCTTTACTCAGATCCACTTTTGAGAAATATTTAGCTTTATTTAGCCTGGCAAACAACTGATTTGTATCCGGCAATGGATCCACCTGTCCTTCTGTAATAGCATTCAGTCTCCTGTAATCTATACAGAGTCTATGTTCTCCAGAGGGTTTCCTTAAAAGTACAACACTGGAACTATACGAGGATTCACTGTGTGAAATAATTCCTTCCTTCAACAAATAGTCTATCTCTTCCTTCAAAGCTTTCTCCTTAGCAAAAGGAATCGAATAGGGTTTCATACAGACAGGTGTGGGGTCTATCAGTTTCATATCATATTCCAATAAGTTTGTATGCCCCGGTCGGTCTGTTAACACCTCTGCATGATTATCTAGAACCTGTTGCACTCTCTCTCTCTCTCTGATTTTTCGTTAAATGTGTACTGATTTTCACCTGTGCCGCTGTCTCACAGGGATGTAATGGATATTCAAATGATGAAAGTGGTTCCTTTTTCATTTCCATTGCAATGGACAAGGTCAACAAGTGTGTCTCTTCCTGATGTTCTCTTTCCAAATATTTCTTCAGGAGATTCACATGATAGATTTTTTCTTTCCCCTTCTTATCTATCTTATAATTGGTTCTAGACACCTTCTCTAGAACTGTATATGGACCTTGCCATCCAATTTGTAACTTATTTTGACTACCGGGTAGAAGAAGCAGTACCTTCTCTCCCACAGCCAAATCTCTGTCTTTAGCTTTCCTGTTATAATAGGCAGCATGTTTTTTCCTGGCTTGTTTCAAATTTTCATTGGCAAGTTTCCAGCCAGTTTTTAAACGAGTGGTCAGCTCATTCACATATTGGTATGAGGATGTAATATTTTCCTCTGCCTTTTCATCAGTCCACGTTCTTAACAGAGTTACATATGGACCTTTAATTTTGTGGACCTATTTGTCCATGCACCGGTATGGTCTCTTCCACTCGAAGCGCTATAGTGATGATTTTTCCTCCCAGAATTATCATTCACAAAACGACCGCTACCAATTGTTTTCTTGGGGCTTTCTCCCCACTTAAAATTCTTGATGAGAGATTTTCTCTCTACATCTTCTTCCTCCAGTTTGTTTAAGTCCGATTGAGGGATTTTCGGCTTATCCTGGGGTAAGACAGCTTTTTGCACTCTCCGCATAGTGGCCATTGTAAAACAGTTAATTGAAGCTTGTCCATGAAAAGGGGCTTCCCATTCCATTTGGTCCACTTTATCAAATTTATATTTCTTTTTATTGTCAGGCCTAATTTTGCCCCGTGGCGTGTCCAGGTCCTGATCAATGTTCCCACTTGTGGGTGTTCCCTCATGTGCTATGCTACACCTTTCTACAAAATTCTCAATGTCCCACCTTGCCTTGGGCCAATAATAATTGTGAGCCACCTTTTGGATGATGGTACCAATTTTCTCATGGTCCCCATCTTGTTTCACATGTAGGCTCCTTATTAAGTCTGCCCTATATCTCTTTGGAAGAACCAACTGTCCGTGACCATGGGATCTAGTTCCGGCCTTCCTGTAAATCAACTTGTTTTTCATGTAAAAATCTCCCTTGCCTGGAGTTGTATGACAAGTTGACAATTTCCTGAAACAAGGCTTGAGGGTCTTATCCCCAGCCTGTGCCTTCCTCATCTCTTCTGGAGTGGTATCTAACATAATATCCTCCTCCTTTCTTGAGGTCGACCTGACCTGAAGGGTGGCCATAACTATAGGGTTCCTTCTGCAACGGTCAGTGTCATGATTGTTCATCTTACAATTTTTACACCACCTTTTCACTTGGTTGAAAGATTTTCTTTCATCATATTTCCTTTCATCGAATTGTGGGGTTTTATTTTTATTGTCATACCGTGGCCTATCAAACTGGTGCTTACCTTTGTTTTGATCTCTAGGATCAAATTTATTAAAGTTCTGTGGTGCCCTAAAATTTTCCACCTGTTTCTTTTTGTTACCTGATACCTCTGCCTGAGCCGCTTGATACCTTTCTGCAACATTTAGCAACTCACCCAGCCTCTCTGCACCTTGTTCCATGAGAAACTTTCTCAGGTCTGGAGCCATGGACTCTCTTAATTGTTCTATAAGGACCATTTCCTTAAGATCTTGGGTTTTCCCCAGAGAAGTCCATTTCTCCAAGTATGTCTCTAACCGTGCAGAGAACTGGTGATAGGTTTCACCTGACAGTAATTTAGCATTCCTAAATTTTTTCCTATAAAATTCTGCGTTCTTTTCATATCTTAACAAAAGAGCCTGCTTTAGCATGTCATAATTTTCTTGATCACCTCTGTTCATTTTGGCAAAAACTTCATAAGCTGCCCCACGAAGCCCTTGAGATAACTTTAAGCTCCACCTTTCTCTTCTAACCCATACGTGGTAGCTAATAGTTCATATCTATTTAGATAGCTCTCTATATCATCGTCTTTCTCAACAAAATGATCTAAATGAAAATTCATAGCTGAGGTTGAGGCTCCTTGGCTAGCAGTGGCATCAGAGGCAAAGGGACTGGCACCATTTTCAGGAGCATGGCCCTGAAACTCAACTCCCTTAGTCGTAACTCATGTTCCCTTTGTAATCTCTTCTCCTCCTTTTCTGCTTCCCTCTCTGCAGTCAATCTTCTTTCTTCTGCTTCCCTTTCTGCAGTCAATCTTCAGCCTCTTAGTCTTTCTCAGCCTCTCAGTCTCTCCTCAGCCTCAAATTGTAACTTCTTAATTTCCTTTTCAGCCTCTAACCTCTTATCTTCGGCCAACCTTTCAGATTCTAATTTTCTTTCGGCCTCTTTTTCTAATCTTCTTTCTTCCCGTTCAATATATTTGTCACATTCAGCAGTGACATAGGCAATCATAATTTGCCCGTCCATTCCTAACTCTTTTGCAGTCTGCACAGCAGCAGATCGAAATTTTGCCAAGTCGGCCATTTTCTAACAGGTAAATGTATGTAATGTCTAACTAAACAATACAATCTGTAATTACTTATCCAAAGACACCACAGGCACTGAGAGCTCAACCTTATTTAATTCCACCCAAGGATACCTTTTAATTCTTATTATTCCCTGAAGTGAATTACCCCCAACATTTATAATAGGGAAAGATTCAAAATCCCGGGAGCGAGACCCCAATATATGTGGTAAAGTGGGATGTTATAAATATTTATAGGGGACTTAGTGTACTGACTGAGATCAGCTGTGAAGGTATCTGTATCTAATAGGTGTAGTGTTTTACAGATAACCTTACTTGCTACCACATTTATACCTCAGTCAGAATTATTCTGGAATATTGTGATGACTACGTTAATGTCTAGGGTTATGTAAATGATGAAGTGTAAGTCACAACAACAACAGACAGATAAACAATTTAATTTATTCCACCACACTTGACAACACTGTGACACTCACACACATTTAACACTCTATAAGACTATCTTAAATGAGTCACTGGTAAAGTTTCAAATATATATGTATTAATTACTTTCACTAATATATATCCTGATTCAACTACACAGTGAACCAGGAATCACAATCAAATGTAATCACAATTTATATGTACATAATTTATAAATATGAACCTTGTAGTGACATATTTTATTAGTATTATCCTATGTGTGTCAGTTGTGTAGTAGTACTATGAGGTAATACTGGTTTTGTTTTTCAAGCTATGTTGTTATTTGTCACCATGACTTCAAGTGTTTGTTTATCTTGGAAATAGTATGGGGAATCTTAACCGTTCCTATCAATTTAAACAATGTATTGACCCTCAGTTTTACTATAATGTCAAGTTTTGAGGGGGGCACATAATGTTGAGCTCGGCCACAGAGGCTTAACTTTCGTGATGGCGGCAGGAAAAGACTCCTCTGCTCGATTGCTTACCTGTGTTCTGGAGACACCTCACTGGTTGCTATCTGGACCCAGGAGTATGCTATCAGCCTCTAGATTCAGCAAAGCTCTGACCAGGTGCTGCTCAATAACTTTAGGACCACAGTCCTTGAAACAAGAAGGTTGTACCTCCTACTTCATAACTAATTTATAATCTATTTCCAGACTGAACACAATACATAACAAACACTGAGTTTAGAGCGGTAGGCCAACTGTCAGCTTCATCTGAAACAATTTACACCAGTATACTCCTCCCTAATGGTCACTACGCCTCTGCAATTCCAGCATTAGTTCTTTCTAGTCAATAAGATAGGTGTCAGTGTACTGTTTGGCAATTCCATGCAGTTTTACTTTTCTCCGACCCCTTCTGTTCAGGTTTTAGCACTATATAGGCTTTGCCTCATGTTCGCTACTGAACCACACACATATATAGACATAAATTATCAATTTACATTCAATTTTCATTAAAAAGATATTGAATATATCAAGCTTACCACAATTCATGGAAATAATACACAGTTACGTTGACTGGCAATGAATATAGCACAATTTCGATCTGCCGATGTCCCAGGCTTTTATTTAGAAAAATATGCACTGGCGCTCAACGCACTGGTTCTTTAGAAAGTTTATTTGAAAATGTGGTACTGAACTGACGCTCCTAATTGCCTATATTGGCGGGTCTAACCAATCGAGCCATGTTTACACAAGCATTTGAAAAAAGTACCCTTCCTTCCGTCTCCCCTAACAACAAAAGATAGTATTTGTAGCCCGACTAATCGTGTTTAGCCTTACATTTACTGCGCTCCAGGGGGTGTTGGGAAGTCAGGTATTGGTAGTACCTCTGGTGAAGGAGCTGTCATGCCCTTTTTAGGGCAGCTCAGCCACCTTTGGTCCAAACCTGGCATCCAGCTCTCACCTGTGGCTCCTCGTAGCTGTCAGCATGCGACAGCGGCCACCCCCGGACAACGGCTTTGACAGGCCGGCTAAACTAGGTGAGGGTAGCCGAATGGTTATAAACCTTCGGTGAGTTAGGGTCTGCCTACCCATGCATGCGAAGACTGGATTCGATAGACTGCGCGGAAGAAACCACCTGTTGGTTCAACGGGCATGACGGCGATTACCAGCAACGCGCTGTGGAGCGTAAGGAGCACGGCGAGGCACGTAGAAAGCCCTGGTCATCCACTGCACCTGACTTCATCTCCAGTCGTCTTGACTTGTCTTGCCACTGGATTGAGATGGACCCAGGCGAGAGAGTGAGGTCGACGAATTGCGCAACTCTTCCTCACTTTAATCCAAATCACCGCGCAAGTCACTCTTTCATCCATTCTTCCATTCATCCATCCACTCACAACAAGTCCTGTGGCGATGGGCGAGCGGCGAAGCGGCAGGCGTGGGTACGCTGGCAGTCGTAGTCGCAGACCTACACACAGGCGGCTCAGGCCATATGGTCGTCTTCCACTGATCGGAGCAGCAGTGGGATTCGGCAGCCCCCTGAGTGTCTGAGCAGCCCTCTTTAGGAAAGCACTGCTCACCTCCATGGCATGAGGAAGGGGCTAGAAAAGGTGCCCTAAACATTGCCTGCTTCACCATTACCTAACCAGCTTACCGCGGTTGGTGGGTACCCTACTTCGGCGGTCGACATATAAGAAAAAGAAAGGACAGATTTTTCCCCCTCATTCTAGGCGCATGGAATGTGCGCACTTTACTTGACAAAGACTTTAACGCAAACAGACCTGAGAGACGAACTGCCCTGATTGGGAGAGAACTGGCCAGGTACAACATTGACATAGCAGCACTGAGTGAAACTCGACTTGCAGGCGAGGGCCAACTTTGCGAAAAGGTTGCAGGTTATACATTCTTTTGGAGCGGAAGAGGAACTGAAGAAAGACGAGAAGCAGGGGTTGGATTTGCAATCAAAACAGCAATTGTCAGCAAGTTAGCGGCGCCCCCAAAGGGAATAAATGACCGACTCATGACGGTCAAGATCCCTCTGTTCTATGGAAGAAATCATGCTACCATCATTAGCGCGTATGCACCAACTATGACAAACCAGGATGATGTCAAGGATAAGTTTTACGAAGAACTACATGCAGTCATTGCATCAGTTCCTAAAGCAGATAAGCTCATCATTCTTGGTGACTTTAATGCAAGAGTAGGCTCAGATAACATCTCCTGGAATGGCACTATTGGTAGGTACGGCGTGGGTCGCTGTAACAGTAATGGACTTCGTCTCCTCCAAACTTGCGCAGAACATGACCTCCTTGTCACCAACACCATTTTTCGACTTCCTACCCGCAACAGGACCTCCTGGATGCACCCTCGCTCAAAGCATTGGCACCTAATTGACTATGTAATTGTTAGGAAGAAGGACAGGCAAGATGTCCGGGTGACCAAGTCCATGTGTGGTGCCGAATGCTGGACTGATCATCGCCTCATTGTATCTAAACTTAAAATTCGTATCCAACCAGCCAGGCGCCCTCAGTGGAAGAAAACTCAAAAGAGGCTGGATGTCACCAAACTAAAGAAGACAAAAATCAAACAGTCATTTACTGACACCTTAGAAGACCGTCTCAAATCTATCTCGCTAGACGGCCAAAGTGTGGAAACAAATTGGGCAGCCCTAAGTGAGCAGATCTACAACACTGCTACAGAGGTCCTGGGTCCTTCCATCAAGAAACAAAATGACTGGTTTGATGAGAACTCAGATGATATAAAGCAGATGTTGGCTGAGAAACACCATCTCCATAAAGCATATTTAAATGATCCAAAATCTACATCCAAGAAAGACGCTTTCAACAACATGCGTAGAATCGTCCAACATAAACTACGCCAGATGCGGGATTCATGGCTGAGTAATAAAGCAGATGAGATCCAAGGCTTTGCTGACAGCCATGACTTGAAAAACTTTTACCTTGCACTCAAAGCGGTCTATGGTCCAACATCATCAGGCTCATTTCCCCTCCTTAATGCAGATGGAAAAACACTAATTACAGACAAGGAAAAAATTCTCCAACGCTGGGCTGAACATTTTAATAATATCTTGAACCAGCCATCATCTATTAACGACGAAGCCATCATCCGCCTGCCCCAAATTCCTATAAATGAAGCATTAGATGATGTACCAACTCTGGAGGAAACTAAAAAAGCGATTCGTCAACTGTCTAGTGGAAAGGCCCCTGGCTCCGATTCAATTCCTGTTGAGGTTTATAAAGATGGCGGTGCAGTTCTGATAGAGAAACTTCATATGATCTTCCAGCAAATGTGGCAGAGTGAAACCATCCCACACGATCTCAAAGATGCCTCAATTATACATCTATATAAACGTAAAGGTAATCGCCAAGACTGCAACAATCATCGAGGCATCTCTCTTTTATCAATCGCTGGGAAGATATTCGCCAGAATCCTTTTGAATCGCCTTACGGCTCATCTTGACAAAGGTCTTTTACCTGAAAGTCAGTGTGGATTCCGGAAAGAACGTGGAACCACAGATATGGTGTTCGCTGCAAGACAGCTACAAGAAAAATGCCAAGAACAGCACTGTGACCTGTACACAGCTTTCATCGACTTGACAAAGGCGTTCGACACGGTCAGTAGAGAGGGTCTATAGAAGATCATGGCAAAATACGGCTGCCCAAAGAAATTTATCACAATAGTGCAGCAACTGCATGATGGAATGCAGGCTAGAGTTCAGGAAAACGGTGAGCTATCAGAGCCTTTCCCCGTCTCAAATGGAGTTAAACAAGGGTGCGTACTTGCACCGACTCTGTTCAGTATCATGTTTTCTGCTATGCTGACTGATGCTTTTAGAGACGGGGACACAGGAATCGACATTAGTTATCGCATTGATGGAAAATTGTTTTACCTTAGGAGGCTTCAAGCAAAAACCAAGGTCAAATCACACACCATCAGAGATCTTCTGTTTGCTGATGATTGTGCCCTCAATGCTGGCTCAGAGGCTGATCTGCAGCATAGTGTGGATAGATTCTCCGAAGCCTGCGCCAACTTTGGGCTTACCATCAACACGAAGAAAACAGAAATCATGTACCAACCAGCTCCTGGCACAGTTTATACTGAGCCAGTCATCAAGGTTAATGGTGAGAAACTGAATGTTGTGAACAGATTCACATACCTTGGTAGCACACTATCCCAGAACATTGTCATTGATGATGAGGTGAACACCAGGATCTCCAAAGCCAGCAGCACATTTGGCAGACTATACACCAACGTTTGGCATCGAAGTGGCATTAGTCTACAGACAAAGCTGAAGGTGTACACAGCTGCGGTGCTTCCAGTGCTGCTATATGCATGTGAAACATGGACTGTATACAGGCGCCACGTAAAGAAGCTAAACCACTTCCATACAGTCTGTCTCAGGAAGATAATGAACATCAAATGGCAAGACAAGATCCCGGATACCGCCGTTCTTGACAGAGCTGGTATCCCTAGTATTGATACTATTCTGATGCAGTCACAAATTCGCTGGGCAGGTCATGTAGTCCGCATGCCAGACCATCGACTGCCAAAGATACTCTTTTATGGTGAGATGCAGAAGGGTAAACGCTCCCATGGTGGCCAAAAGAAGCGCTTCAAAGACACGTTAAAGACGTCATTGAAAACCTTTGACATAAACCCAGACACATGGGAAGCTGCTGCGCAAGACCGAACTGCTTGGCCCACATCTCTTCGTAAAGGTGCAGCAGCATGCGAATCATCCAGAAGAGCAGCAGCAGAACAGCGGAGACATGCTAGAAAGGACCGTGAAATAAAACCTTCACATGAAGCAAACATTCCCTGCCCACACTGTCCAAGATCTTTCCAGGCCCGCATCGGGCTCTTCAGTCACCTTCGTACCCATAGACTAACCTAACATATTCTTAAATAATTGGATGAACAGAGTGGTCTTCATCACCCGTGATGGACGAACAACCAAACCACTGCGCTCCAATCAAATAGGATTTAACATGGGGACCTATTTCCCGTACAATGGTGGTGTCAAAATCTGCCACTGAGCGATTCTGATTTTGGTGTTGTCTGACACCCTCACTATTTCTTTTGGCTATAATTTGGTAATTCCTAGACTATTTGCGTAACACTTAACATATTATTTGTCAGCAAGTCCTAAGGAACCCAAATATACAAATTTAAGGGAGCTAAGTGGCTGCGTTCAAAATATGTATTTTCTTCTACCTCCCGTTCACTTCGATCGATAGGGTGTCTGGGTACTGTCATGCTTTCAAACGTAAACCAGTATAATGTCATGTTTCCTAATAAGCGTTTTTCAGGTTTTTAAAACCTAACTCTAGTATGGGTAATGTTTTTTATCACTGTCGATCTGAAAAAAGTATTGCTTCTGGCCTTTCGCTTGGGGAGGGTGGCATTAATTGTATATCGCGAGACGCGTGTTTAGTGTTGCATGCGTTCCTGCTTTCAGCCCTCCCTTCTCTCTATCCTAAGTTCATCTGTCTTTTCATCACGCCGTGTATAAAATGAAATTAATGGAAGTATTAATTTAGGTCATTACGCAGGGTGCCTAGCTCAAGGTTTTCTTAGAAATGCAGTACACGTTTTATTGAAGAAAGCGTGTAGTGATGCAGTAGGCTTTTACTATCAACGTGAAACGTTACAATTTGCAGACGAAGTAGAAAACAAGGGGGATTTCGAGTACAGTCATTGTGACAGCACTGTTCTTTACCATTCTTCTTTCCTTTTATTAAAGTTATTTGTTAGGCTTTACATTTACTTTTTAATTTATATATGTGGATTAGAATTTCACACGACAAGTGTCTCAGCACTGGTTCATTCTTTGCATCTCGGCCTCCACAGTTCCCCGCCAAGTTGTTTTTGGCGGACCTCTCTTTCGCTTTCCTTCCGGGGTCCATAGAATAGCTGTTCTTGAATGGCATCGAAATCTCTTCTGAGGATGTATTCGTAAGTCAAGCAGCACATACAAAAAAAAAAAAAGAAAACGTCAATTCTTATGTCGAGGGAGTCCTATTGCATGATTTTGATACATGTAAATAAATAACACACATACACTGATGTGTTGCAGACACTCGTAAGAAGTACTGAAATACAAAACTATAGAAAATAATAGAAGTGATAGGCTTACCGAGGACTCGAACACAGGGCATTCTGCTTCGAAAGTGAATCGTGACTAACCTCACTGCTTGCTAGATCATCAATGTGGAACTGTGATCTTCTCCTTGGACCAAATACGTTAAGTACGCCACGAGCGTCCGCTTGGCAAAGTAATTTAAGCGCTGCTCTCTCGCGGCAAAGGTGCCGAGTTGAAAGCCAATGGCGTCACGGTCCAGTCTACCCAGCAGTAATTGCGTTCCTGAGTGCTCAGGAATTGCTCGTGAGTTAAGGAAGGAAAAGGCGGCGAGGAAGGGAACTGGTCACCCCACCTCTCGCTGCTGGGCCTAATATAGTGAAGCTCTATAACACTTTACTCCCCTACGGCAGTACGTACTACGGGGCTATCTAACTATTGATACAGAATGAACACCACGTAAAGTTTTGTAAACTGGATTTATATTTTAGATTTTAAAAAAACATACAATTATTATTGATCGGATATTGAGACCGATAAATAAATGAATGTGTAGAGGTCTGTCTGTGCCTGTCTGTGTATGGATTCACAACTGAACCTGGGCACACCTTTGTTCCCCGTGACAAAGGCTACTCTACACTGAACGGATGCGGATCCGAGCAGTTCCAGTAAGTGACATACCTTGCGTCTGCGCCAGCTCTCGTCTGTGTATGATATTTATGTTTTAAAATCGATAAACACTTTCCAGGATACCATATTTACGATCAATCGATTATAATCAGTGGACTATTGATCTGTATTTAATCTATATTCTTGCAGACACAGTTAACGTGTTCTTGATTGCCTTGAAGCATTTGTAGCATACCCTAAAAGTTTTCTTAGGTTGGGATAACTTGTTCAACCCGACCTAATGACAATCGTAATTCATTATTTAAGTGCAGAAACCAATAACGAACGTTGTTTGTTATAAATGCCACGCCACGTGTAGCTCCCGGCAGCCTCTGAGAAAACAAAAAAAGAACAGGTTACTAATATGAGGTTGTGAACAGGGTTTGCAACCTCATCATGTAAAATTAATTGCTAAGGGATACCGACGCTGCAAGACCACATGAATGATTTGACGCAGGCTCCACGCAAAGGATCAGCTGCAGACGTTGGCTTTACGTACATAAGCAGTTACAAGGGAATGAAAAAAAAAAAACCAGAATTTATGCGACGACTGACTAGAAAGATGTAACATCTAAAACAAACACAAGCAGAGAAAGTGGACATTGAATATTATCTAAAGAGGGCATTAATAATATGGAATATAGTGATTGACGATGGGTTAGACGAGCTAACGTAATGTGCGCCTTGGAAGTGCAGAACACAGGACAAAGAAAGAGCTACGCTACAATGTCGTGAGTGTGTAATTTTAGAGTATTTGTCGATTTAGACAAATTGAGTGAACTGCAAGATTTATAGAGAAAAACATAGATAAGGTGTGAAATTAGGGAGAACATAAGACGACCTGGAAGGAGGTCTATTAATGCTATCACTCTTTCCAAGCCCACAACTCTCTTATGTAGTCTTAAGATTCATCCACTCTCTCTTCCTTTTCACAGATAGATAGAGACATAGTAAGAACTTTAATAGGTACGGATGAAGAGCTTGAACAGCGCATTAACAAAAAGGTTAACATTTATTAAATTCCTCTTTAGCTTGTATAGAAGACAAGAATAAAATCTCAGCTATTAATGATTGATCAAATAACAAAGTTAACAAGTACATCAAGGAAAACATACAAAACCATACAGTAGGACACCGACAAATGAAATAAACAGAGAGTTAACAAATCTTCAGCTGCGTGTGAAAAATACAAAATACAAACAGTCAGAGTCTTTATGGTAAATCCACTGGAGCGCTATCCTTGCGCCGTCTTCACAACACGAAGCTAATTATGCTGTTAGTTTTACTCTGTCTATATTCTGACCAATAATACACGCCGGGTCCGTACAGACCAGAAGACATAATAAATCCAGGTCACCTTAAGGCCACAGTCTGTTTTGCCGCTATATCCTGGCGCGGTGAATTAAAGTAGACGTGCCTCGTATATGGAACTCGATGCGTAATCCGGCTGGGTCTGGTTTCAGACTTTTTGTTGAAACTGCGTACTCCGTTTAAGAACGCAGTACGATAATTTCAATTAAACTGGCGATGATGTGTTGATGGATATGCTGGATGCCACTAAGCTCTGACTTGTATTAAATAGGCGAGTAGGAAACCACTACTGCACAATACTTGACGTCACGCTGAGTCGTTGGTTCTACACTGCCGGGAAGAATATTCACGTAATTTTTCCAACTGCTTAGTGAGGAGGTTAACCGAAATATAGTTAACACTTGCCGTGTTATCGGCTTACTGGAAAACCGTTTGGCAGAAGGGGTAACGGTGCATTTCCTCCGTTGCGTACGTGTAGTACTTTGCTTTAACAGTGGGGGGGGGGGGGGGGGGGGAAGAGAGAGAGGGGGGTACCTAGAACTAAGACCAAATAAACACCCGTTACGTTAAGCAAAATAAAATCGTAACTTAATGTTATACTACCGTATTTGTTTTATTATTGCTAGGCAAGTCTCTGTGTTGTCTTGTTCCACATGGGTTGTCCTCCTGTTACTTCCACAATATCAATTCTCAACATGTATCCCGCATAGTAATGTCAGCTTTAGTTTACCATTTAATGAATTGTAAACACTAACAAAACGATGAGGCCCCTAAACAGATTAAGCATCTGTTAGCTTAGGTTGTAAACTGCGATACATTGGCACTGAATAAATTACTGAGGAGTTGTCAGAAAAAAACCGCGACAAGACACTGCTATCAGTTATATGTAGACTAATAACTAAGCATATTTGATATGACAAATATCAACTCACCCCGAGATACCAAAAATTTTAGTGACCCGGTGTAATCTTATGCTAACAATTGCCTGTGCCTCCTTCGGTGTATCATCGGGTCCAGTTTGCTAACGAGTGTAAAGACAGTTAAAATCTATCAGGATATATAGTCCAGAAATGGACGCTGACCTAACCATCTGCGTTTGCGTGCTTTGTGTAGGTGTTCGGGCCACTCCGCTTTCTAGCGTAACCCGGGTTAACATAAACTAAGTCTAGAATCTACATCAGATACACGAAAATTCCTTATAATTCCTAACATTACCCAATTTTCAAAGGGTTGCTTCTCTGCGCCGCTCAACTTCCAGAGACCCTTATTAAGGCTGCCACCCATGCTTCGGCTAGATTGGTCAAATTACTGTTACATGTGATGAACGTTCCCCTGGGCTGGCGTACTACAAACATGCACGCAGGTGTTTCTTATGCAATGTTATCGTACGCTGGGAAGCACCGACACTGAGGACTAAGCAATGAATATAGAATGAGGGCCAGAAGCGAAATCAAAAGCCAGACACGCCTTCAGGGGGAGGTATGGGGGGGGGGGGGGGGGGAGTCTGAGCAGAAAATAATAAAACTACGGCCGCGATAGAAGAGTTAAAAAAAAACTAAAGCCCTAATATATATATACGAGGGACGGTCAAAAAGTAATGCCTCGTAATTTTTAATTTCAATTAATAGGCAAGAAAACAGATAAAATTCACATTGAAATGTAGCCCCAAGTCTGAAATTCAACAATTTATTTCTTAATGTAGTCTCCGTTATTTGTTACAGTTTTTGTCCATCTTCGCACAAGGGCATGTATCCCCGCGCGGTAAAAAATTGTATTCTTTTTTCTAAACCACTGGCGTACGGCGCGTTTATGGGTCTCGGTGTCCTCAAAGTGATGTCCGCGAAGATCTTTTTTCAGTGGTCCAAACAGATGGAAGTCAGAAGGTGCAAGATCGGCACTGTAAGGGGGATGTGGTAATAATGTCCAGCCAAATTCTGCAATCGCATCAATGGTGCGTTTAGCGGTGTGTGGCGTGGCATTATCGTGCAACAGTAGTGCAGTTCTCTGATCTTTTAATGGGTAAAGTCGCCGAAGACGACCTCTAAGCTTCTTCAAAGTTTCAATGTAACGGTCTGCATTCACCGTGTTTCCCTGTTCCAAGAAGTCGAGAAGAATCACACCCTTCTCATCCCAAAACACGGAGGCCATAACTTTCCCTACAGATGGTGAACTTTTGAACTTCTTTCTTGTCGACGATGTTGTGTGATGCCATTCCATTGACTACCTCTTGGATTCTGGTTAAAAAAAATGAACCAAGTCTCATCACCTGTCACAATATTCGATAAAAACTCTTCTCCTTCAGTTTCGTAACGGTGCAGGAGTTTGATGGCTATGGTTTTCCTTGTTTCTTTATGTCTGTCTGTCAACATTCTGGGTACCCACCGTGCACAAACTTTTGAATAACCCAGGTCTTTAATGATGTTCTGGACACTGCCTTTACTAATGGACAACATGGAAGAAAGTTCATCCAGTGTTACCCGACGATCACCATGAATAATGCCATCAACTCGATGAATGTTGTGTGGAGTCACTGCGGTAGACGGACGGCCAGTCCGCTTTTTGCGTCAGCCATTGAGGATTGACCTACTTCAGCTCCGTCACAACGATGTACCCAACGTCGGACAGTGCTAACATCCACTGTTGAATCTCCATAAACATTCTTCAAACGTTCTTGGATGCGAATTGGGGTCTCGCCTTCAGCATTGAGGAATTCTATGACATAACGTTGTTTTAACCGAACGTCTTTGGCAGCCATTTTTAAACTGTTACAGTGGTGCCACCTGTTACTAAAACAGGTTGGTAATGCTATACAGTGCAGAAGAGTGTGAGGAATCCTGCTAAATTTTCAAATTGCACACCGATGCAGTATTTACATACATAAAAAATAGGAGGCATTACTTTTTGACCTTCCCTCGTATATATATATATATATATATATATATATATATATATATATATATATATATGTGTTTATATATATATATATATATATATATATATATATATAAACACATATAAATAGCCAGCGAAGGCTTATTGCTCATCATAGATGAAGTTAACTATGCTTTCGTGCCACAGTTTCCATGTTTCCGTGCGTCTTAAGAAAATTGGAAATGAATGAGATGACCACGAGAGAATTCAGTGACGTCATTAAAGCATGAAGTAGAAAGAGCAGAACACAATTATTTTCGATTGTATTTTGGCGGATAACTATCTCGTATGTATATATATTGTGGTAAACTTCTAAATACAATATCTAAATTAGAATATAACAGTATAGTGCATAAAGTCAAAGATAGGATAGTACTACAAATTTTCAGTGTTGGCGTCGCCTACGCCTTTAGCTTATTATTTGATAACACATTAGCCGAACAAAAAGGGTACCCAAATTTTCAAATTCGTCCTTGACGACAAAACGTAACACTTCCCTAGGTCAACTAAGTATTTGCCCAAAATACATTGTGGACGGGAGGGGCTCGGAGATACTGTCAGGTCAAGTCATGTCTGCTTAGATTGGATAGCATATTTTTGGGGGGAAAAAAGTAGGTGAAGGAAAGGCTATGATAGTACGATGAAAGGGATTGGATGAAATTTGAAAGAAGCCGTAATATTATTGGCTGACCTAATATACAAATCTAGTTGGTAGTAGTAACGCATTGTGGTTTGAGAATTTTTTTTTAGAATTCATTCAAAAAAAGAGATGCTTGGTCTCATTGGCCAAAGCCTTTTACTTTATCGAAATAGTAGGTTACTCGTTGCCATTTTTCCAAAATATTCAGAGGAGCAAGAAGCGATGAGCAGACTTGTGCTTTTTTTTATTAATAATACTACCATCTGAAAGCAGTCTGAACACAGGCAGTGATAAAAGTATGCCATATTCGATTGCCTAATTCATCGTTACTTGTTTATATTTCCTTGATATGTGGTAAGCTTGATTTTATTGACTTTTCATTAAACAAAGGTTTGGGTGTAAGAAAAGGCCATGGTAAAAGATTGTAATTAAATAGTTCCATGGCAGACTTAGGCATAACCTAGATGTTGCTCCATCATATAAGGGACTATCTAAGAAGTTTAAAACTACAGGAATATATATATGATGGTCATACAGGAACATTACACCTATCTTATTGCATGGACAAGATTACTGCAGGAATGACAGAGGCGTAGCATCCATTAGGGAAGAGAAAAAGAAAACTGGTACCATTTGTTCCATCAAACTAAAGGGGAGAAGCAGGGTTGTCAGAGAGAGCTGACCATGTTCTTTTGTATATATGATTTCATGTACATTAGGAGGAATTAGCTTGATATTAAGACAGAACCATAACTTGCATTGACAGGGGTTCCTGCTGGCACTTGTCTGGTGCTAGTACTTGCTCATTGAAGAAGTCTACACGATTTCAAAGAGTCTCTGGCACCTGTTTGTATTAAAGAAGGTCAAGTCCTGAGGAGACTGAAGTGTTTGGCCAAACCGACTACAACTGCTGTGATTCCAGGCAACAGATAAGTGCAATATCTGGCCTGGGACAACTTATCACAAATAAAGAACAATCTCCTGTGTAGACAAAGCGTTACTCCAAAGAATAAAATAAACAATCATAGTGAAACAAAAAGACAGTGGGATGATGACAATCCTCAACCTACTTCCCTGTACTAGTATTTAAAAAGAGTAAATAACATCAGAGTGAACATTTGTAACAATGTACTATGGACATATTGTCTGTTGTGTGTAAATATTTTTATATATATTCGTAAATATATCCATCCATCTAAATTAATTCTCATTGACTGTAGTCCTGACCAAAACAACTTTAGGCTCAGGACCAATAAAGTTTAACAAAAGATATATTTAAATATAAAATTTAACAGCTGGAGTTAGTTGATTTATCATAGTAATTAGTATATGTTTGTATATGTTTTTGTATTGAGATTCTTTAACATCACCCTTACATTACCCTAGACACTTTATGTAGCTTTCAGTCACGCTAGTCAAAAAAGAATATAACTTAGAGTGAGATCGTAATGTGGTAACAAGGAAGGTACTCTGTAATACAGTTGTTCATTGTTTACCTCAGAGACCTTCACAGTTGACCTCACTCAAGTACAACTATATGCACACCATTCTTCTTAACATCAAATCACACCACATATATATATATATATATATATATATATATATATATATATATATATATATATATATATATATATATATATATATATATATGGGAGCCGCGCTGGTGTAATGGCTTCGGCGTGTACTGGCGACCAGGTGTTCATGGTTCAAACCCGGGCGTCGGCGTTTGAAGAAATGTTTACGGCCGGAAATTTGACTGAATAGCCTGAACGGCTCCTGTAATAAACCCTCTGTGGATGGGAAGGAGCGAAGCTCCTGACCGGGTTGGAAGGAAAGTCCTCAGGTTCCCCAGCCTCGCAATGACATGTCATTGGGCCGAAGGGCTGAAAGCCCAAGTGCCGCTGGTTACGGAAAAAAAAAAAAAAAAAAAAAAAAATATATATATATATATATATATATATATATAAGTGTGTGTGTGTGTATGTGTGTTTGTGTGTATATAATCTTTTTCTCATAAGGTTAGGATACATAGTTCCATCTTAAATACATTTTTACGACAATAAACATGTGTATTTAATGAAGTTCGAGATACATCTAAGTAACAACTTTAATTAGTGAAGATCAGGAGTCAAATGATTCCTCCTCTCTAATCTTATGAACATGTGCCATAAAGGCGCTGAGACCGTCGCAAAGCCGCTGCACATCTGCTGCAGGCGTGTTGTTGCACTGATTCCGCTGAAGGGGTTCACGAGGAAGCAAGTGGTCATCTGGAACTTCCATATACATTGATGTGTTCAATGTTGGTGCTGTTCGGTTAATTTGCTCCAAAATTTGATTTATTCAGTAGGAAATCATGAATCTAAATTTGAAGACATGTACTTTAAAATGTTTATGTATACGTTTGACTATGGTGTTTTCAAATAACCTGTTAACTGTCGAATATAGCACATCAGACACCCCAGTATGCGTCTGATATTACCGTGAAGACAAGGATCTTTAAGGATCTTCTTTGGCAAGGACATTCTTAACAAAATCTATCACCTTAATTTACGAAACCTCTTCCATCATTCAGTATGGGTGTTATTTGTTCACTGTGGCAAAATGGGGCGACCCTTCTCGATCTCTTTTTCGCTACGGCAGTAATCAGTTACATTTTTGTATTGATTTTATTGCGATGTTTTCCGAGTCACACCTTTTTTCCCTCTGTCCACTGTAGTAGATATTTTGTATTTTCCTTCTTATACACCTCTCTGGGATACGTCGGCATGTCTGTTTGTTATTCATTAAACTCGCGGGAGCAGCCGACATCAGAATACAGATTCGCTCTACAAATCGCCAGCGTATTTTCTAATCGCTGATTAAGGCCAGAGTGCGTGACAGATAAGAGATTACTTGTCTGGGTGACGCGTTTTGGACAGACACTGATGACCTAATCGCTTCCTGCGACTTATTATGACAAGATTACTTTAGATAGTAAAAAATTGTTACATCTGAAACACATGGTCGTATGTGTTTACAGAAATGTTGGTGAGTTCGCCTGTCAAGGATTGGATGTTTTCATACCATATATGGGAAAGGTGACCTCTAGATTTAAAACTTTTCCATGTCACATGTCATGAAAATTTTGAAATACCCAACCCCCCCCCCGCCCACCAACACGCATGTTTGAAAATGCTTGGAGCTTTTGAGTAGCCCCATAACAAACAGATGAAGGGGAGGACAGTAAATATAACCTGGCGCTTTTCAAGTCTAGTTCACTGTGAGATTCACGCTTGCCATGACACAACCAGACTTGGCAGAAGTTAGAATTCAGAATGTCCATTTATCAGACTGAACTTTGTGGAACAATCTTGAAAGACTTACGTAGCCCAGGAAACCCATTTTAATTAGGAAAGCTGCGGAACCTGAAACAACGGAGTCATAGAGGGAATTATAAAAAGTAACGACCCCAAGAACACTCATATGAGGCCCAATCAAGTGCCTTAACTTCATTCATCTGAGCAAAAGGTATATGAGCCAGGTTGGGCGTAAGTTGTAATTTTACATTCTATATTTTTCATTACTAACATGTGAACTAATATGTATATATTGCCATGTGAAAAAATTCACATTGACAATATGTGAAAATCGCTAGTGGATGTCCAAGTCATTTGAGGCTGGAAACCTCAGCGTATAGAATGATGATTTTATGAACAACCACTGCAAGGGCTGGTAACTGCTTTATTGCTAGTCTCTTAAAGAGAGCTAAAAAGCATAAGTAAGTACCAAGGTCCATATTAAGCAGGGAGGGAAAGATGAAAGAAATGATGTACAATCTAAGTATAATATTTACAGTTTCAAACCAGTGTAAATGTCTATGTAAACATTTTCACTTTAAAGTTAATGAAAGTGTCAATCTTTTCGATCAATGTAAATGTAAATGAAAACAGATTTAGTTTATATTGTGAACACTTTTCAAACAGTGGAAATGTAAATGTAAACATATTCTATCTGTACTATTAACCTTTTCATTTAAATGTAAAATAAGGATAAAGCTGTTCAATCTAAATGTAAAAAAAATTTCTCTCGAGAGATTAAGTTTAATTGTCATTCGAGGGTAAATTCTGAGTTAAATGGGATGGTAGAATAGGAGAAAGGGGACACATAAGTAGGTGTTGGGAAAATTAATACTCAGAAGAGCGTTTCTTTTCTATTCCTATACCATAGTTGTTGGTGGTGGTACCAGTGAAGGTGCTAATCTCTGGAACAAAGTGAGGGTAGAAGTGGCCTGACGTAGAAACACGGGACCAGCTTTGCAGTTACTCCTTGATTGTTCTGGGAACGTGCTGCACCTTTAATTAAGCTTAACCAGAGACGTGAGAACTCCAGGGACTTATCTGCACAGAACTCATCATCGGGTGCAGAAACTACTATTGGCAGCTAAGTGAAACATATAAGCTGCCAAGGTGAACTTTTTTCATAAAACCTGCTATCCTTCAATGATGAAAATTTTCTGTTAAAGACTATTCCTTTTTTTTAAACTGTTAAAACTAAATGATTATTGAAATGATTATTAAATCTGGTATTTGTAATTATACAAATTTAACTTCGATTCTTACTTACTACTTACTTACTTAGTCGTTCCCCTTCTACCGTGAGGTGTAGAGGTTTGGATTCAATCATTTTAAATGTACTGCATGCTTGTCTCAACCAATTTACTATACACACTCTAAGCAGAGCTAAATCAGAATAATAAGAATTCTAATGAGTAAATCAGGGGTGGCGGCTTAACGAGCTAAAACTAATAATTGCTTAATCCTTCACAAAAGTTTGTCAGCAGATCATACAATTAACGTGCTTAGCCAATGCAGCATTGTTTTCGCTTTTCTGAATATCTTGTGATCTTTACCTTGGGATAGAAGCGTCATTACCCTTCTATCTTCATCTCTGCCAAGTGTAATCGTGAGCGAAGGTATACACCTTTGACGACCCACTTTAGATACTCTTGAGTTTCTGCCATTGTTGGACCACTACTGTAAAGCAGGGGAGGCAATACTGTCACATACACATCTAATATACCATATAAGCATTCATGCATACATACATGCATAGATACATGCATACATATATGCATAGATACATGCATACATATATGCATAGATACATGCATATCATAATCTTTAGCCTCCTTTAAATAAATTAACATATACTGATATGATATAATAAATACAACATACAGAATAGAAGAATCATTATAAATCACAACAGTGTGGAATGCGTCTCATGTAGTTAAATATTGGGTGTTGTATGTGTGTGTGTGTTTGTGTGTGTGTGCATCAAACACGTTCCTATATTATGTATACATACATATCAGCATCTATATTTTTCGTAAAATGCATTGTGACATAGTGGTGTGATATATTAAGTCACCCAAGCATGCAAGGACTTTGGTCTCACAATAAGTATAAAGAAAACACATCTGCTGGGTCAGGATGTAGATGTTGCACCAGTTATCACTATCGATAACTATGAATTGGCTGTGGTGCACCACTTCCCATCCCCGGGGTCTACTATCAACAACAAACTCTCTCTGGGCACAGAAATTTACAGCCGCAATGGCAAAGCTGCAGCCTACTTCGACCGCCTCACAACGCGTGTTTGAGGAAACTCTAAACTCCCAACGAAGACCAAAGTTGCAGTATATAACGCCTGCGTCACCAGCACACTTCTGTGTGGCAGCCAGAAATGGACAAACTAGGTTAAGCAAGAAAGAAGGCTCAATACCTTCCATCTACGGTGCCTAGGCCATATCCTCGGTATTTTGTGGAAGGACAAAGTGAAAAATGTCGAGGTGTTGTTCTGTGCTGATCTTCAAAGAATGTATACACTGTTTAGATAGCGGAGACTACGCTGGCTTTGCCATGTCCGTCGCAGGGAAGATGGTCACATCCCTAAAGATGTCTTCTACGGACAACAGGTAAAAGAACAGTTGGTCGACTGCAGCTAAGATCCAAATATGTATGCTAGAGAGACATGATGGCACTGGACATAAATCCAGCAACCTGATGGATGAAGCTGCCAATCGCACCAAGTGGCGATACTATCTGCGGTGCCACCTCAGATTAGGGTAAAAGAAGCTCTCACAGTCAGCAGAAGAGAGGAGAAAACTTCGGAAGAAACACAAGAAAAAAAAAAAGCAGCTGAGGGATGTCACCCCAGGTGCGCATTCCCAAAGTCAGTTATGACTGAAGGGCTGTCACCTCAGGGGCGCATTCCCATAGTCAGTTATGACTGAAGGTGCTATTATTATTATTATATTAAGTACCGCTCAACAGTGGATGTCTGAAAAATACAAACATACATTCACACATGTCACATTAGAGCTTCCACGTCAAAATAATCGATAATCTCACAAACACATCGATCTACAATCCCGAATACTATGGAAATCTATATGGGTGGGTTCACTCAACAAAGGCTAGTGTTATCAACAGTTAAAGGAAGATAACACATGCATTTTTTAGCTGCATGTCGTTTCTTGGATCACGTACCTTTCAGAAAGCCTAAGCACTGAAATTACATCCCATTCCCCGTCAAAAACGTGAAACTATTTTTTTTTTAATTTTAAGAAAGAAAATATGTTTTAATTATATTGATTAAAAAATCCACAGTGAATGTTTGCTTTGACATACATTCTTTTTAGGGTTTTCGGTAGGGAAATCCATATCTAGGCCAAATAATTTAACAAGCTGCAACATATTTTACATTTTCATTGTTGAATTTGTCCAGTTGCTCTCTCAGCACCGATGTCCTGCAGTTACAGACCCACCCCTGGACTAGACAAAGAACAGGTAAACAGCTAAAAAATGAAATGGGAAATTTACCGATGTTGCCATAATCATAAATTAAATTACTCGAATACGCAGATCGAAGTGGTCACATTCATTCAATTTTATCATCAACAATTAATCTTATTATTCGCTTTGTTTATTTTGGTGCCCCTGGCAGCCTAATCCCCTATGCGCTTCTTAGTTTACTTAATAGATAATCCAGGCTGCTGCTTATGATTGGTTCTCATTTCTGAGTCTCGAATCTTTAAATCATCACCATCACCCGTTAGCTTCCTAAGGAGCATAGACCTTCAACAAACGTATGTCACGTGTTCTTCTCCAGTGCCAACAGATCGAGGAAGTGGAGGGGAACTGCGGTAAGACGTGGAATACGATGGATGGGTTTGAAAAAAAATCGAAAAAAGGTGATTCGTCTTACGAGGACAAAAGACAAAGAAAATAGTCTACGTTACGGCCACAAGGCCTTCGTCAGGAAAGGAAAGAAAGTGAAGGCTAGATAGGACACATAAAAACTAAATAAAATAAAAACTGGGTACTTCCCTGAAGGCAAGAACCGAAATTCTATCAAAATCGCTGTCCTGTTGATAAGCGCGTGGCTGAACAGAAAGCGACTTCCGCCGCCGGATGTACACAATGCATACTAAGAAACTAAAAAACGAAACCGGAAAATAAACTACCCAACGTGATAAAAGTGGGGACTGGAAATAGAAGGGGACAGAATGAGTGGGAGATAGATAAATATGAAATAAAAAAATGTATATGGCATACAAATAGAAGAATAGGATAAGAGTGGAAAGAGTAAAATAGAGCAAGAGAGGAGAGGGTGACCTCAGACAAAGGTGTGAAAAGTGTTGAGACCGGCTGGTTTTAGACACCCCATGCGGTGGATAAGACGGTTCTCAAGCTGTTCTCGGATGGCAGTGTCAGAGGAGCAGGATCGGATCACCTTTTTTCGATTTTTTTTCAAACCCATCCATTGCCAACAGATCGAGTTCTTTCCCTGACCTTTTTCATTCCTTTTAGTCCGTCTCCAGTTCTCTTCTCCGTGAGTTCTTTGATCTCCCGCTATCTCGCTTACCCCGGAGTTTCCATAATATTTCAATGTGAGCCCATAAAGGATTCAACTGAAAAAATAAAGTGTACTAGTCATTAGGCACGCTTAAGTAACTGAACTGAGCAAGTCTAAGGTAGGTATAATTCCAGACAGCCAGAACATGCACTGATGCTTCGTTCATCCTTTGTCACGTGTGCAAAATCACTGAATGTGATACGACATACAAAATAGACTTTGTAAATTGTTTTTAAAGGTCAGAAGAAAGTTCGTAGACGGTAGTGTCGTAAAGATGTTTGTAATCACGCTCCTTAGTTAAATACACTTTGTTAGGTCGCTCTTATGTATGTCGACAAGAAAATCGATATACAAATATGCACAGCCAATCCGCGCTCAAGGAGTCACGTAAGATGGCTGGCAGACTCTGAGACAACATAAATTACACGAAGTCACGGTCACGCAAGATGGCGGCAGACAGAATAAATTATGCATAAAACACTGTTGGTTCGGAACTCTGAAAAAAAAAAAAAAATGAAAAGTACTAAAACGCATCTAACCAGTTAGCGGGTCCCTGCAATCGAAAAAGACGCTAGCGCTGAAAACCAATCACAGGGGTCCCTTACGCAGTCGCGTCTACTTGCATATATGTGTGCGTTTTTATTCAAATATACACACAAACGTGAAGACCAGCCAGAACGATAGACTAGAGAAGAGAAAGCTGCCAAGACTGATTCCTGCTTACCTGCATGCCGGGCAGACTTGCTTCACTAAGTCGAGTCAAAATGTGGCTTGTATTAATCTTAGAGGGTATGAAAACTTACTATAAATAATTGTGAAACTAATATCACTTTTATGAGTGTTAATATCATTATATCATGTATAATGATTGTATTTTATAGTATCATGTATAATGATTGTGTATGACTGTTGAAGAAGGAAAGCACCTGAAAATAACCTACACTTGTATATTTTTAATAGTTTGACTCTTTCCACTCTTATCCCATTTTTCTATTTTCTGCCGCCCTCTAATTATACGCATGAATATATAATACACTGTTTATAATATGTCTAGATTTTTTATTTTATTTTATTTTTTTATTTATTTATCTTCGATTCATTCTGTTCCCTTCTATTTCCAGTCCCCACTTATATTACGTTTGGGTAGTTTATTGCTCAGTTTCGTTTTTTAGTCTCTAAGTATGTATTGTGTACATCCGGTGGTGGCAGTTATTTCCTTTTCCTGGCACATTCAAAAGACATCTGCATTCACATGTCATGAAATCTTGTACACACATTTAACGACAATTCTGTTTCAGTTATTTCAACGTTTCCGCGAGCATTTAACTATCATTGTAATATTTTTATTTTAAATTGAATTTTTTATAGAAATGTAAAAAGGCAATTATGCCTATTTCTTTACCCTGATGAAATAAAGATTTCGTTCGTTCGTTCGTTCGTTCATCTCATATACACTAGAGATAGGTGGGTTTGATGACAGAAATTAGCCCCTATTTATCCTCGATACAGGTTTATTCGTGTCATAAATCATGAGGTCGTATGTTCAAGTCAATCCTGCTGCCTGGAACTTCGCAGGAGAATAGTGGTTGTATCGGAGCTACATCCCTAGTCCCCCTCATTCTTGGGTGGACTAAAGGAACGATAATCAGCGAGTATTGTGTGCATCTATTAAGAAGGACAGAACTGTTTCAAGAGATGAGTACACACTAGTACCATTTCCGTCGGCAAGTGTGAGCAATTAACTGTCCATGAAGAAAAAGTGATTTAGCATTGACTGCACAGAAGATATAATTTTTCTATAATCTATTAACAGCATAGCTGATATAATTTTTCTATAATTGATTAACAGCACAGCTGAATTAAATGTTTTCCTATAACTGGAACTTGGTGGAATATATATAAGAAGGACTTGTTGATATATATATATATATATATATATATATATATATATATATATATATATATATATATATATATATATATATATATATATATATATATATATACATATATACATATATATATATACATATATATATATATATAGATATATATATATATATATATATATATATATATATATATATATATATATATATATATATATATATATATATATATATATATATATATATATATATATATATATATATATATATATATATATATATATATATATATATATATATAAACAAATAAATCCATTGCATTCCATCTTCCAACATCCACCCTTCAGCACAAGAGTAGATAGTGTATATACTTAATAAATAAGGAAATTGTATTTGAACGACTTGTCAAGTTTATAATATTTAAGTGTAATCTGTTTCCTTGTTTTAATATCACAGTTAGTTGCACAGCGGGGTGGCATTTTATGACTGTCTCCACTTTACGAATTTTTCAAGATCAGATCATTTACAGCCGTAACTAAGTTGTGATACCAGTGGTTCTCTCATGCACTGGTACTTCACCATTTTCCTGCAGAAATTCTATTTCTGTATTGTCTGTACTGTACTGATCCTATATACAATAAAAACCTCACGCTATAGGTAAAAACAGGGGCAAACCGGCAAGTCCTACTGCGAAGAGAGAGAAGATACAGCTAGAGAGGGAGAGAGAGAGATAGGGAGACAGAGAGAACGAGACGGAGACAGTCGAGAGAGAGAGAGAGAACGAACGAAATATTTATTTCATCAGGGTAAAGAAATTTTCATTGTTGCCTTTGAAATTAGAGCATTCTTAACTTCAGGAATTAGTAATCAATAAAATGATTTTTCGTACCGGGATTTGCATTGAGACCTGGCGAGGACATTTGAAACATCAGGGACTGTATTATAAATCATACATGCAGGGACATACAAGATAAAGGATATAAAGATAGTATAGAGATTTCGATAGATAGATAGATAGATAGATAGATAGATAGATAGATAGATAGATAGATAGATAGATAGATAGATAGATACATACATACATACATAGATAGCGTGGCAAAGGGGGGGGGGTGAGAAATGAAGCAATTACATATGTAAATTAAAGTCAAAGCTATGATATTTACAAGTAAATACTCATGGAAACATTGTATGAGCTGAAAAAGAGAGGAGTTGTCGTCTTCAATATTTCATAACATGTGAATGGAAAGAAAAGTATTGCTTTAGTTGCCACATTGGAATGTAATCCTACTGTCTGATACAGTCATAAGCGTTCAACAGCTTAGATAACGGATAGACAGTAACAGTAATATTTATTTTAAAAATAAATAAGGGATAGAGAGCCAAGGAATAGTACATGACGTAGGAAAGAAAAATGTATCTGGTCCCGCGCCGGACAGCAGTTGAAGCGAAAAACAAATGTCACTTAGATGGCGATCAAGAAACGCATGGAGAAGTGAAATGGCGTCAGACATGAAAGGGATTTATTTAAAAAAGAACATGGGGGGGGGGGGGGGGGGGGGAGAGAAATACTTCGAACGCATGACAAAGGACAGCAAAGTTTGGAATGAATATGCTGAAGGCTGTGCTTCGCTGAAGCGGAAAGGTGTGCATTTTTTATCCAATGATCTAAGTGCAACAGCGGTACAATGAATCCTTAAAACGTAGGTTTATTGACTTGTTTACTTTCAGATAGATAGCTTCAGTAATATAGCCCAGGACATTCTTCTTCTTCGCTGTTCAACTCCACAAGGAGCATAGGCCTTCAACAAACGTATGTTAAGTCTTTCTGTCACGTGCCATCCACTCAAGGTATTTCCATATCTTCTTCATTCCCTTCATGTCTATCTCCAGTTCTCTTCTCCGTGTGTTCTTTGGTCTTCCTTTCTTGCCCTTGCGATTCCAGAAAACGAACTGTCTGATATTGCTATCAACAGGTTTTCTCAATGTGTGTCCTATCCATCTCCAGCGTTAACGCTTTGATTCCGCAATTATCTCCCACCCTGTGCAGTAATTTTAATTCACGATAGACTAAAAACAACGCTCAGAGAGTTTTCTTAGCGCGGCTGTCAAATCTGACAAACGCTCTGAGCGTTGGTACGGAGTCACAGAGTTAATTAACATCGCTTGTTCCACTGGCGCTTGTCTAGTTCTTGTCATCAGTTCCACGTTGGTAACCTTGTCATACCATTTCAATCCTTCTATTCTACGCACGCACCCATTTATGAAAGTCTGTAGCTTTTTGGTTGTTGTTTTTCTTGTTCTCCATGTTTCAGAGCCTTATAACAGAAACTGACTTGACATTTGAGTTGAAAATTCTTATTTTTGTATTGGGCCTGATTTCTATTGATCTCCATGTATTTCCCAATGCAATGAAAGCCCATCTAGCTTTTTTTATTCTTATTTGGTTAAACCACAAAAACGTCAACAGTCGATGGCATTGCTCAAGTTTAATATTATCAGATCATAAACATAGTTGGTTCCAAAGTAATGCTATTCTTCATGAGCAAACTACCATAAATAGAACATAAAAAGGTATCTGTCTAAAGATTTTTAGCTTCTCATAGTTCTATGCAAGCGTCCCACATAAAAATAGATTATTATAGATAAATATTGATCATTTTCATTTCTTAAGACGATGTAAGTTCACAACTGACAGTCTTAACGTAAAACTTACATAGGAGCCTTGATTATTAAGTATATGGAAACTGACAGCTGTTCTGAGATAAGGACAATCACCTTAGAACTGACATTATCGTATTTTATGTAATTATGTATTTTAAAAGGCTGTAAGTCAATTGTTAAAATAAAGTTTTCTTCAACACGTCAACTTCAAGATCTAAATATGTTACCGGCTACATGCAAATGTAAAAAAAAAATAGCTTGCTGCATATTTCTCCTAGGTTGTGGAAGTAAAAAAATTAAATTAGCTTAGGTTCAGTACCTTTATTTTACTTTGCCAAATTTATGCGACCATCTTTGAACCAATACATTTTAGAAATGGGCAGAAGCAATTTAAGTATCGCAACTAGCATGCCCCATCTATTTCCTTGTCTGATTTTATCTGTTTATCATTTGTGTAGCTTGTTAGTAACATCACATTATTTTAACTTGCGTTAAAGCTTTTTAGTTGAGTAAATCCAGTGAAAAACGAAATGATGTCGCTGTATTATTGCAAAAATATAATTTCGATTATCAGGGAGGCGAAAATTTCCGTGAATGGATTCTAGAGGGTCCATGTACATAAACGTAACATTTTTCAATTATTCATTTATGTATATGTATTATAAGAAGAGGTCTGAAGTGTTCACCAGACAACCAAAGGGCAAAAAAAAAAAAAAAATTAAAAAAAATTAAGAGTCCCTGCTCTAAGCCGTCCAATTGACTAAACAGTTAGAAACCAACACCGTTGAAGTATGTGAATGTTTAGTGCAGGCTTCCTTGCACAGAGTGCCATCTTCAGCGGAGGCTGCATATGTTACTAGTAGGCAGGAGATAAACATTAAAGAGTTTTTCAAATCAACGATGTCAGATTATGTAAAGTATCAACCAGGAACAATAATAACTTGTATTAAGACCACCATTCAACACGGATGTTACATCAAATCACAACTTTGTCGTTCACATTCAGTAAAGCTCCCCTGCCGTCTTTGCTTGCTCTGCATGCTTGGAATCTTCTTCTTCTTCCTCGTTCGTCCTGAAAAGGACGTTGGTTTTTATTGTGTCTGTTTACAGCGGAGCTGCGATATCTGCGCCTTTCGGCCGGCACATCCGACTTCAGATCGGCATTTTTTGGGACCGGGTTTGCCTTCACTCTTCGATCCCTACTTTCTCAGCCAGACTGCAGTGATGCAGCCTGTTTCCAGGACCACCACGTGGAGGTGGAGTAGTGTCTTGGTCAGCTCTGGTTCGCTGACCCTGACGCAAGCAGTCAAGCTATGAGTCGCTGACTGCATTCTCTTTTGCTGTGTCTTTGGGTCCCTTGCTTGGAATCGAATTCATTGAAAATGTTCTTATCCATAGATCATGAAAGTCACATTTCATAGGGGGACTTTGTCACGTTCATAGATCGTGACAAGGAACCAACAGCGAAGGTGGCCCCAGGCTCCACAGAGAGTAGGGAGTGAATGATGATAACATGGTGTATATACAGGTTTTATATTTTTGTCTATGCATATTTCAGTTGTCGCCTTCTGCTATCCAAAAACTATTTCATCTGACTCCTTAGGTACAAAATTAATTCTCTGGGAGGGTAACATTTCTGAGGAAGATGAAATGGCAGATGGAAGAGGAGGTCACCTGATGCTCTTATCAGGAGACCCAATTGTCAGAAGACGCATTTATTTCCCTCTTAGTCTGTGGTAAATGTTGCCAACTTTCGAAGCTAGACACTGTAGTGGATTGATGGTATTGTATGATTGTGATATTACTAAGTGTGATGCATGAGGTCAGCTGTGAAGGCTCCTGAGATAAATGTAGCTGTGAATTTTCAGAAGGCCCTTCTTGCTACCACTACGACCTCACACCTATCTTTTTTTACTAATGAATGTGGCTACGTTAAAATTCTAGGGTATGATATGTAATGTGTTGTGGTAGTTTACATACACACACACACAGATATTTAATAAGTCTAATAATATTAATAAAATGTTATGACACACTGAACTAACTCAAGCTGTGTAAAATTTTTGATAATAAATTTTCTTTAGGTTTATTTGTTCTGAACCAAGGTTTTATTTTGGTCAGAACATATGAAAGGTTTTGCAATTATTAATGAAATGCATGAATATATAGCATAATAAATGAAAAGTGTGTACATATGTATTTTACAAGACTAGTTAATATTACTACTGTTTATAGTTGTACTCTATATGGGAGAACGATTTATGGATGTGCTGTTGGGGTGGCCTCATCACTCCCTGTCTATGGTTACTAACATGGTCCATTTATTGATGGAAATATAATTGGTGTGTTAGAAATGAGTTTGTGAATCTCCAGCAGGCCAGACGCTCACGTATCTTGAATGAGTAGTTCTGGTGCTGGAATATGGTGGCCCCACCTCTCCGTGCTTGGGGGCAATATCAGGCTGCTCTGCCAAAATATAAACTGCACGGGTCCACTCTTGTAATATTCAACATCACATTTGACACCACCTTGGTGCCAAATAAAAAACTCACAGTTCTGCAATAAAGTATTGGTCATGTGTCAGAATTCCATCCTCTAAACCATTTCTGGACACAACACCACACACAACAACAACACCACATAGACGGGTCAGATCTCTTTGACCATACAACACATCTTACCAATTTGGTTTCACATAGGATAAGTTCTCCCAGACTACATATTCTGAAATATGTTCATTAGCTTCCTGCCATAGAATAGGATAGGTGATATGTTCCACTGATCTCAACACTTGATCTGTCCTTCATAATCCTTGCTGGAGTTTATGTATTTTATTTGTCTCTAGACCCTGAACTGGGGCGGGGGGTCTAGAGCGAATCCTTACTTGTTGTAAGGGATAGATTTTGATATGGCAGTATCAAATCACTCGAAACATTAAACACATATTAAAATATACAAAGAAATAATTTCAGTCTTACCAGAATTATGAATATAGAACACAGTTAATTGCTAGCAAAACTCAGCTGAGCTGCTGGCTTTAGTATGGCGTCCCTCTAAATATTTCAATTAGCTTCTAGGAATTACACCACTAAATAATTCACTGTGTCTACTAGGACAACTTATGACGAATGGCAAAAATGCGCGTCTGAGCGCCGATAATATATTAATCTATGGCCAATCACCGCCTTTTTTCCTTTCAAATTCAAACCTCCTACCAAAAAGTCATTTCAGTCATACCTCAGTCAAGTATGCATATTTGTCTGTTGGTCCGTCTGTCTCTACTTGCGTTTCACAAAAAAAAAAAAACTTTTTTTTTTGAACCAACTCCGCCTTCCCCTACACAATTTTGCCTTTAAAGTTATTTTTAACCACAGTTCACCATCCCATCCCGTCTCTTTCATTCCAACTAGATTTTAGCACTTGAGTCTCAAGGCTGCAGTTTTTTGAAAATTAGGGACATTTTTTTTTTCAATGCAGACGCTCGCTGATATGAACAACACAGTCTTTTGTCAATATCTTTCTTATTATCTATCCGTCTGTATAAATGAAAGCATATTATTTCACTGCTCAAGATGGGCCATCCGGCCAGCTAGGTTTTATATTCCTAACATCATTATTAAGAAAAAGTTACTTTTCAAGGTTAGTTGGTTTTTCGAAATATTTCTAGCATCTTCTATACTGCGTTTGCCGCTGAATTCAAATAAACGGACTAAGTTATCGCAAAAGCGTCCAAGAAATGACTGTTGCGTATAATAGCTAAGGTCCCTTTTGTCGATTTCTTTACATTGTGTCAACTTGGGGACGTGACTTTTCCTCCTTTCCCCACCAATTGCGTCTTTTAGCCGTGCTAGTTTCAAGCACGCGTTCAGTAATATTTTTTCCCTTTTGATGTCCGTTCTCATCCCGTTCCAAGGGTAATGTTTTGCCTTCACGTTTAACAATTTAATTTCCATGGCGGGTGATGACCCGCGGCGTGGGCGATCATGTATTCTAGTAGCTTACGCATTAGTTTTTATCCCTACGTTGTATCATTGGAGATATTTTAACGTTGTATCATGGTTAATTTTATGACACATCTCCCCACTTGAAAACATGCCTACCGCAAGTTCTAAAACCAGTGATACACATAGATAAAATCTCTCCTCACGCCTGCCATTACTCTAATTTTGATCACAGGGGTGCCGACTGAGGAAATCTGCACCGACATTCAATTTGCCTGGGATATATTGGATACTAAACTGATAAGGTTGAAGCAATAAAGACCACCTCAGCAATCTTGCGTTTTCATGCTTAGCCTGAGATAAGAATACGAGAGGCTGATGATCCGTCTCGACCACAAAAGTCCTACCATACAGATAGATTTGAAACTTCTTTATTGCCCAGATTAACGCTAAACATTCTTTTTCGCTTGTGGAATATCCTTGTTCCGCCTTATTCAATTTGCGGCTTGCATAAGCGACTGGTTTCAGTTCCCCATCGGGTGAAGATGATCTTTGCAACAAAGCCGCTCCGAGTCCTACATTACTGGCATCGGTTCTTAAGACAAAGTCCTGTGTCAAATCCGGCAGTTTGAGAATAGGTTTGCTAGTGAGTTTTTCCTTTAAGTCTTGGAACGCTAATTCACTTTGCGCAGTCCAATTAATTTTATCTGGAAGTCCCTTGCGAGTCAGATCAGTCAGAGGAGCACAAATAGAGTTAAAATCTTTGATATATTTTTGATAAAATCCGCATAACGACACGAATGATCGCACGTCCTTTTTTGTTTGTGGTCTAGGTGCTCTCTGCAGTTTTTACAAGTTCTTGGGATCAGGGGTCATGCTACCCTGATATACAGTGTGTCCCAAGAATTCCAACTCTTTGCATCCAATGCAACATTTTGTTGGCCTAGCAGTTAAGTTCGCCTCCCTAAGCCTATTAAATAACATTTCTAGAGCTTCAATGTGTTCTTCAAATGTCTCTGTGGCGACGAGAATATCATCCATGAAATTCGTGATACATGGGTTATTCAGGGGATCCAACAATTTGCGCATCATCCTTGAAAATACACTCGGAGCATTTTTCAGTCCGAATGGTAGCATGTTGAATTCATAATGTCCATCCGAAGTGCTAAAAGCCAAATAAGGTCTCACTTCAGGCTTCACTGGGATCTGGTAATAGCCTTTACTAAGATCCACCTTTGAAAAGTATTTTGCCTTGTTCAGTCTGGCAAATAACTGTTTTGTGTCTGGTAATGGATCCACTTGTCCTTCTGTGACAGCATTCAGTTTCCTGTAATCTATGCACAGTCTGTGTTCCCCAGACGGTTTTCTCAACAAAACGACACTAGAGCTAAAAGATGATTCACTGTGTGAAATAATCCCCTCCTTCAACAAATAATCTATTTCTTCCTTCAATGCCTTCTCCTTCGCGAACGGAATAGAATAGGCTCTCATACAGATTGGGTTTGAGTCTACCAGTTTCATGTCATACTGTAGCAAATTTGTATGGCCTGGTTTATCTGTTAATACATCTGTATGTTCCTCCAGAACCTGTTGAACTCTCTCCCTCTGGTTTTTAGTCAGGTGCTTACTGACTTTTACCTGTGCTGCTGTTTTACAAGGATGTAATGGGTATTCATGTGAGGTGAGTGGTTCCTTTTGCATTTGAGTTGCGATAGCTAAGGTCAGTAAGGGGGTGCTTTCCTGGAGTGGTCTGTCCAGATACTTCTTTAACAGGTTTACATGATAAACTTTCTCCTTCCCCTTTTTGTCAATTTTATAGTTTGTTCTAGACACCTTCTCTAGAACCGTATATGGACCTTGCCATCCAATTTGTAATTTATTCTGGCTACCGGGTAGTAGAAGCAGCACCTTCTCTCCCACAGCTAGTTCTCTGTCCTTTGCCTTCCTATTAAAATATGCTGCTTGTTTCTTCCTGGCTTGTTTCAAATTATCATTTGCCAGTTTCCATCCAGCTTTCAAACGAGTGGTCAGTTCGTTCACGTATTGATAAGATGAGGTAACAGTCTCTTCCGCCTTCTCATCTGTCCAGGTCCTTAATAGGGCTTCTAATGGACCTTTTATTGGCCTCCCAAATAGCAGAGTTGCGGGAGCCATCCCGGTTGAACTATGTGGTACCTCCCGATACGCAAACAATGCGGCGGGCAGGAATTGATCCCACAGATCCGGTTTTTCGTGTGCCAGCTTTCTCAGGATAGAAATGAGAGTCCCGTTGAACCTCTCTACCTGGCCGTTCCCTTGCGGATGGTACGGACTACAATGAAAGTGTCTGGCTTGAAATAGCTTAAAAACTTCTTCCGTTAGTTTCCCCTTGAACTGAGAGCCATTATCCGTCAAGATTTGATGCGGGAATCCTAATCGGGTAAATATTGTAAGTAGTGCCTCTGCTACATGTTTTGAATCAATTGATGGCAGGGCTACCGCCTCTCCCCACATAGAACAAGTGTCCACCAGAGTAAGGATGTAACTGTTCCTCCTCTTGGTCCGAGTGAGAGGTCCCACAATATCCACTGCAACCCTCTCAAAAGGTGTTCCCACTATGGGCATTTCCCCTAGAGTTGCAGGAGCAGTCCAGTGCTTTGGAGCTACCCTTTGACATTCTGGGCAGGATTTGACATATCTTTTTATATCCTCCGTTATCCCTGGCCAGAAGTAATGACAAGCTATACGCTGTCCTGTGGCGCTGATCCCCATGTGACCACTGAAGGGAATCGCATGCCCGAGTTCCATCACTTTATCCCTATATGAAGTGGGAAGAACCAGCTGGTTGTGACCATTTGTTCCAGTTCCGGCCTTCCTGTATAATAGTTTGTTCTTCATAAAATATTCCCCCTTGCTCGGAGGTGTGTGGCATTTGGGCAATTTTTTAAAACATGGCTTGAGTGTCCTATCCTCAGCCTGCGCCTTCCTCATCTCCTCTGGATGAGCATTTATAGGTTCACCTTCTTCCTCCTTCTTCTGTGACCTGGTCTGCACTGTCGCCATGATCACAGGTCTCTCGGGATTCCCCAAGAAGACGTATCTACACCCCAATATCAGAGGGTAGATTGGTTCATCTATCACTGCTGCTCTGATTTCTCCTTCCACATAGCGAGTTTTCACCGTTATCCTCGCGATGGGAAGTGTCATGAGTGGTATGTCCTTAGTTGCCCCTTGTATTTCCACTGTTTCTGTGGTATACTGACTTGGGTCCACTAGGCTAGACTTCACAACTGAATCATAATCCAAACCTGTATCATAAAGGCACCTTATGGTGACCCCATTACAAATAACATCCTCACAAACTGGGGGGTGATAAGGTTCCTGCTGTCCATTAGGATTAACCTTTAATCTTTGAGTCCCCGACTTCATTGCAGCAATGTTTGAAGGTTTCCTTCTACAAAATTCGGTGTTATGGTTATCTTTCTTGCACCATTTACACCATCTTTTTCCTTGGTTAAACGGTTTTCTTTCATTGGATTTTTGGTCATTGAACTGTGAGTTTCTGTCTCGGTAGTCATTTCTTGGCCGTTCAAAGTTTGTCCTACCTTTATTTCCCTGCTCTCTATTATCAAATTTATTAAATTGCTGTGGAGCTCTAAAATTGTCTATGTGCTTCTTTTTAGCACCACTTACCTCTGCCTGGGCTTCCTGATACCTCTCAGCGACATTTAAAACCTCCCCCAACTTCTCTGCACCTTGTTCCATGAGGAATTTTCTCATGTCTGGAGCCATGGACTCTCTCAATTGCTCAATCATGATCATCTCTTTAAGATCTTGGGTCTTCCCCAGAGCAGTCCATTTCTCCAAATAGGTTTCCAGTCTGGCAGAGAATTGGTGGTATGTCTTCCCAGACAACAGTTTGGCATTTCTAAATTTCTTACGATAAAATTCACCATTTTTTTCGTACCTCAATAACAAAGCCTGCTTTAACATGTCATAATTGTCTTGGTCTTCTCTGTTCATTTTTGCGAAGACTTCGTAAGAAGTACCTCTCAGTCCCTGTGATAACTTTAAACTCCACCTCTCTCTCTCTAACCCATATGTAGTAGCTAATAACTCAAAACGTCCTAGGTACCCATCTATGTCATCGTCTTTCTCAACAAAATGGTCTAAATGAAACCCCATAGCTGATGTTGAGGCTCCCAGACTGGGCGTAGCATCTGAGGCAAAAGGGCTGGCACCATTTTCAGGAGCCGGGCCTTGTAATTCCAGCTCCCTTAGTCGTAATTCGTGCTCCCTTTGCAACCTTCTATCTTCTGCCTCCCTTTGCTGTCGTTTTTCTTCTGCCTCCAAGCAAAAGGGCTGGCACCATTTTCAGGAGCCTGGCCTTGTAGCTCCAGCTCCCTTAGTCGTAATTCGTGCTCCCTCTGCAACCTTCTATCTTCTGCCTCCCTTTGCTGTCGTTTTTCTTCTGCCTCCAATGCTTTAGCCTCTTTGTCAGCCTCAATTTGTAACCTCTTAGTCTCAGCCTCAATTTGTAACCTCTTCTCTTCAGCCAACCTTTCAGACTCTAATTTTCTTTCAGCCTCTTTTTCTAATCTTCTTTCTTCCCGTTCAATATACTTATCACATTCAGCCGTTACATATTGAATTAAAACCTGACCATCCATTCCCATATCCTTTGCCGTCAGCACAGCAGCTGATCTGAATGTGGCTAGCTCCGCCATACTTTTTAAACAAATCTAGCAATGTGCAAAATAAAATTTCCAACTACTAAAGTAATTCTAATTACTCTAGTCTAAAATAATTCTAATTAATTAATTAATCAATTAACTACCACTGGCTGTGAAGATTCACCAACTTTTATTTTCAGGGACACTTTTAATTTTTATTAATGTATTCCCCTAAGTTATTTCCCCCCCCCCCCCCCAGGAGATCCTAATATTATTGATAGGCTAATTATCCCGGAACAAGAGACCCCAATATATGTAGTGGATTGATGGTATTGTATGATTGTGATATTACTAAGTGTGATGCATGAGGTCAGCTGTGAAGGCTCCTGAGATAAATGTAGCTGTGAATTTTCAGAAGGCCCTTCTTGCTACCACTACGACCTCACACCTATCTTTTTTTACTAATGAATGTGGCTACGTTAAAATTCTAGGGTATGATATGTAATGTGTTGTGGTAGTTTACATACACACACACAGATATTTAATAAGTCTAATAATATTAATAAAATGTTATGACACACTGAACTAACTCAAGCTGTGTAAAATTTTTGATAATAAATTTTCTTTAGGTTTATTTGTTCTGAATCAAGGTTTTATTTTGGTCAGAACATATGAAAGGTTTTGCAATTATTAATGAAATGCATGAATATATGGCATAATAAATGAAAAGTGTGTACATATGTATTTTACAAGACTAGTTAATATTACTACTGTTTATAGTTGTACTCTATGTGGGAGAACGATTTATGGATGTGCTGTTGGGGTGGCCTCATCACTCCCTGTCTATGGTTACTAACATGGTCCATTTATTAATGGAAATATAATTGGTGTGTTAGAAATGAGTTTGTGAATCTCCAGCAGGCCAGACGCTCACGTATCTTGAATGAGTAGTTCTGGTGCTGGAATATGGTGGCCCCACCTCTCCGTGCTTGGGGGCAATATCAGGCTGCTCTGCCAAAATATAAACTGCACGGGTCCACTCTTGTAATATTCAACATCACATTTGACACCACCTTGGTGCCAAATAAAAAACTCACAGTTCTGCAATAAAGTATTGGTCATGTGTCAGAATTCCATCCTCTAAACCATTTCTGGATACAACACCACAGACAACAACAACACCACATAGACGGGTCAGATCTCTTTGACCATACAACACATCTTACCAATTTGGTTTCACATAGGATACGTTCTCCCAGACTACATATTCTGAAGTATGTTCATTAGCTTCCTGCCATAGAATAGGATAGGTGATATGTTCCACTGATCTCAACACTTGATCTGTCTTTCATAATCCTTGCTGGAGTTTATGTATTTTATTTGTCTCTATACCCTGAACTGGGGCGGGGGGTCTAGAGCGAATCCTTACTTGTTGTAAGGGATAGATTTTGATATGGCAGTATCAAATCACTCGAAACATTAAACACATATTAAAATATACAAAGAAATAAGTTCAGTCTTACCAGAATTATGAATATAGAACACAGTTAATTGCTAGCAAAACTCAGCTGAGCTGCTGGCTTTAGTATGGCGTCCCTCTAAATATTTCAATTAGCTTCTAGGAATTACACCACTAAATAATTCACTGTGTCTACTAGGACAACTTATGACGAATGGCAAAAATGCGCGTCTGAGCGCCGATAATATATTCATCTATGGCCAATCACCGCCTTTTTTCCTTTCAAATTCAAACCTCCTACCAAAAAGTCATTTCAGTCATACCTCAGTCAAGTATGCATATTTGTCTGTTGGTCCGTCTGTCTCTACTTGCGTTTCACAAAAAAAAAAACACACTTGTTTTTTGAACCAACTCCGTCTTCCCCTACACAATTTTGCCTTTAAAGTTATTTTTAGCCACAGTTCACCATCCCATCCCGTCTCTTTCATTCCAACTAGATTTTAGCACTTGAGTCTCAAGGCTGCAGTTTTTTGAAAATTAGGGACATTTTTTTTTTTCAATGCAGACGCTCGCTGATATGAACAACACAGTCTTTTGTCAATATCTTTCTTATTATCTATCCGTCTGTATAAATGAAAGCATATTATTTCACTGCTCAAGATGGGCCATCCGGCCAGCTAGGTTTTATATTCCTAACATCATTATTAAGAAAAAGTTACTTTTCAAGGTTAGTTGGTTTTTCGAAATATTTCTAGCATCTTCTATACTGCGTTTGCCGCTGAATTCAAATAAACGGACTAAGTTATCGCAAAAGCGTCCAAGAAATGACTGTTGCGTATAATAGCTAAGGTCCCTTTTGTCGATTTCTTTACCTTGTGTCAACTTGGGGACGTGACTTTTCCTCCTTTCCCCACCAATTGCGTCTTTTAGCCGTGCTAGTTTCAAGCACGCGTTCAGTCATATTTTTTCCCTTTTGATCTCCGTTCTCATCCCGTTCCAAGGGTAATGTTTTGCCTTCACGTTTAACAATTTAATTTCCATGGCGGGTGATGACCCGCGGCGTGGGCGATCATGTATTCTAGTAGCTTACGCATTAGTTTTTATCCTTACGTTGTATCATTGGAGATATTTTAACGTTGTATCATGGTTAATTTTATGACAGACACCTACATCAGACTGGTCTTGAAGACGATTGACAACGTTTGTATTTACCCCAGCTTGTCTACATGGAACGTACTACAGCCACCAGATTTGACTATTGAAGAGCAGGACCAGTCCAAAGCATCCGTGTGAACCAACAGCGACTGAATCAGACGTCAACTGACCCCACACCGGCAGTTAAGTAACAATCAAGCACAGCCAATGGACATTTCAAATCTTCTTCTATTATCCACCAAAATTTAACATCATCTGATGATGAGAAATATCATCGTTTCTTTTTTATAAACAGCTTTTTTTATTTTACATTGGTAACCATTAAGTGGCTAGTAAACCTGTTTATCTGCAACTAATTCTATGGTTGGAATAATCACTATTGAGTGAATTGTGTGTTGTGACGGTATTGCCTCCCCTGCTTTGCTGTAGTGGTCCAAAGGTGGCCAAAACTCAAAAGTTTGTAATATGGGCCTTCAAAGGTGTCTGCCTGTCGCGAGAGGAAAGATAAAATGATGGTGATATTATCCTGGACAAATAGATGTATCAGATGATACCAGGATAGTGCCAGATAAGAGGCTGGTCTCACAAGAAATACCCCATTCTCTGAAAAGAGTAATAGTGTATCGACATCAAAGGTATAGTCAAGCTGTATAGGTTCCTAGATGGGATGGTACTATACTATCATGGAGACCTATGGGCTCCTCTCCAGACTAACCTTAGATAATGACTCTGCTAGGGTTAATTAACTACACAACAAGAAATTTAAACCAAATTTAAATGATTCACTGAAGACTCTGGGTACAATTTAGAATTTATTTATGTACAAAATCTTTTGTTCTTTGTTCTTGGTTAATTTTTCAAACAAAATTAAATTGAGTGTAAAATAAAACTATTGGTAACTTTCATATATATATATATATATATATATATATATATATATATATATATATATATATATATATATATATATATATATATATATATATATATATATATATATATATATATATATATATATATATATATATATATATATATATATATATATATATATATATACGTAACATTTAATGTTAATTTATTAACTAGTATAATTCACAGTCACTGTTTCTTGCTTCTTGATGGAATCTGTCTTTAAGTTTGTGCTCTCCTGAATAGATGAATTTTAATGTTACTTTATGACTCATATGACTATCCAAAATTTGCCATCATCTGATGATGAGAAATATCATCGTTTCTTTTTTATTAACAGCTTTAATTATTTTACATTGTTAACCATTAAGTGGCTAGTAAACCTCTTTATCTGCAACTAATGCTAATTGATTGATACAAAACAGTTTGCTCATCATAACCTATTCTGCTAGAAGGTGTGTTAATTTGTTTTGGTGTTTGAAAATTGAAGAGTAGCCCAACACTGAGTTACTTTTCTGAAATAAAGTTCTTCCTAGGCCTCGTACAGCAGTATGACTGGAAGGAACCCCACCACTGCGGGTCCTCCACTCGTCCAGATGACAAAGTTAATACTGGCAACAGCTCTGACAAACTTGAGCATCTAATTGCTGACTTGGTCACTATAGATTATGTATGACACTTAGGGCAGGATATAAACTGAAACAATATATACTACCGACGTAGTATCGCTCATTGTCTCCTTAACCAGACAGGAGTCAGCATGAGACAGATCAGATAGGCTGTAATAAATCACAAGAGACATAGTAAGTCATGAATAACACCATTCGTTCAATTAGCACAATATTTCAGTAATTCACTTGTTACCGTTCTGTCCATGATTTGCGTCACTAAAATCATATAGGCCTTATGATAATCATTGTGTAATATTTCAAATAATACAGAAAATCAATCTATCAGTCAATCTTTTCTCCAGCTTGGATAGTCCTTTCCAGTAAGCATAATATCTTTAAAACGCTTTCCACAACCAACTTGCGCAATCCATTCGTTCTACTTAATTAGTGCACGATTAAACTAAACCTACACACTTCGGGTTTTCCTCCAGAAATAAGACAATGATTATATACATGCCAATATATATATATATATATATATATATATATATATATATATATATATATATATATATATATATATATATATATATATATGTGTATATATATATATATATATATATATATATATATATATATATATATATATAATTAACATCTCGCTTACCCTCAATCACAGACAGACTTTTAATGGTTATACAGTCTGCTCACCCTTCTGCAGATGCCAACGGAGGTGATATAACTGCTTGTGCTCTGTGTCTGTAGTTTGAATTAGGCGGCGGGTGTGTGTGACTTTGGGTTCTCTCTCCTTTTATAATGGCCTCGTGGATGTACGAGATAGCAGCTGGACCAAGGTACGTTTGCATGCATCCAAAATCGGGTGGGTAAGCCATGATGTGCTAAGATAGTAAATCCAAAATAATTCTGGAATCCTTATTTCTGCACCGATTTCCTCCATCTAAGTTCCTATTCTCTCACCCTAATCCTTTCATTTTATTATCTTTCCTTACTTGTTTTTCCTGTATTTTCGCATCACTCGTTTGCGAAAAATATTTTCTTCAGTATTCTCAAACTTTACCTTGTGTTTTTCTCATACTGGGATACGTAATTCTATTACATAGATGTCAGTCTCTGCCGGTCGAACCATAGCTGTGAATATACCGTTCTCGCCAGACATACGTCTGCAGTTTCCCCGGTCAGAGCGCGGCCCGACCGGATTTCTGGGGTGTGAGAAATTCGTTTCGCTGGACATGAGCAGACTTTTGGTCTACCAGTTTCACCTGACACTAACGTAGGTGCTAAAACTGCCAACCCGCTTTCGCCCAGAGCAGACGGTTGTCTGAGATTTGAAACTGACACGCGTACATCTTGGTCAGTAGGTGGCAGTTACGACATGTTAGGTGTTAAACGTATCGTTTAAGCCGGAAAGGGGAGAGCATTTCGTTCTACGAAATAATAGTTCATCCTTTGTCTGGTTTAAAATATTAAACCTAGTTTGAAACTTTATCTTCATTCTTTCTCTATAATCGCAGTAGACAGGTGGTTCGCGAAGAGTAGAGCTGTATAAGTGAAGTTTCTTAGTTTGTTGCGACAATTTGTCGAACTTCTAGACTTCCATAAATATAAGCGTATAATTCTTAATTTGCGATATCTTGTAGTGCTGTGTTTTTGAGGTAAATATATTATTATCTAGTATTTTGTGAAGTGTTTAAGTGTTAAAATCGCGCATTTCATTTTAACTAGTTTCTTTTGAACAGAGTGCTTAATTTATAGTTTGTTATATTCTCTAAGTCGACGAGTTACAGTGGAAAAGCAAAATAAATTATATCTTAGCTTACTAAACAATAATGTAGCTATAATGAAGATAATTTAATTGCTAAATACTCAGTCGAGTATATTTTATATCAAACTTATAAATGCTAGATGCGACATCAGTGAATAGTGACGGAATACGCAGATATTCCTGAATTCATGATGATTGATTTTATAACTTATTTCACCGGAAAATTTAAATGATAAGTCAAGCAGTACACTTGCGGTTTAATAATGTAAGTTATAGTGGGTACATATTGTAAAATTATTTGATATGTGTTCTTTCTTTTATATAGTGAAACGGTGGTACCCAACTTTACCAGCGTTTTTTAGTACGTGAACATTATTTGGGAAGAAACAAATCACTTTCATTACCTGAAAACTGTAACAGTTAAATGAAGTAAGAGGCCTTCGCGCCAGAATTAATTCTTCCAGAATAACTCTTCAGTACAATTCAGCCCGTTGTGGCAAGCAAAGATCAGAAACATTCCGACAGAGTTTTGACTAGTACTGTGGTGACCAAATATAGTAACTTCCTGAAAGTAGACACCGATCTGACATTCCTTAAATTCTAGAAACCTAAGCTAAATGACATTGCGCTCTGCTAACTTTTGTGCCTGGA
>JAMPIV010007249.1:0-32934 GCA_024509875.1 Oreohelix idahoensis | reverse complement strand
CTTTTGTGGGTTTGTAGTCATTGCCCACGACTCGCATCCATATGTCAAGACTGGGACATAGGTGGAGCGGTATACAGCCATCTTCGTTTTCTTACCAACCTCTTTCTTGCTGAGGAATCCACGATTTATGGCCTGAAAAAGTCTCCCAGCCGCTGCTTTTTCGAGTGGCCAACTCTTCTTTGATGCCTCCCTTTCGGTCTATAATAGCTCCGAGATATTTAAAGTGGTCGACCTGCTCCAGGACCCTGTTCTCCCAACTTAATCTGATGTTTTCTTTCTTCTCGTGATATCACCATGATTTTGTTTTAGAGCTGCTTATGACCATCCCTCTCTTCTCCAGCTCTTCCTTCCAGACTTGCAGGTTGGATTGGAGATGTGCCTCTGATTTAGCAATCAGGGCAACATCATCAGCAAATGCCAGCTCCGAAATATAGACCTGTCTCATCTTCCAGTACCCCACTGAATACTTTCTTGTTCTCTCCTTACATGCCTTGATGACATCGTCCATAAGGAGTATGAAGAGGTAAGGTGATAGGATATCACCTTGTCTTACACCAGTGGTGGTCCTGAACTCTTCTGACTTATGGTTTGCTGTCCTCACATAATTTCTGCAAGACTTGTAGAAGCTCTGTATAGCATGAATCAGAGGTGCTGGAATATTCTTCCTTGCCAAACAGTCCCAAAGTTTGCTCCAGGGGACCCTGTCAAACGCCTTTTCCAGATCTATGAAACAAAGATGGATCTCACTCTTATACTCAAGGGCCTTTTCACTCAGCTGTCTGAGTGTGAAGATTAGGTCTTGAGTACTTCGGTTTGCTCGGAATCCGCACTGGACCTCATCCAATTGTGGCTCAGCTAGGCGTCGGAGTCTCTGCTCTAGGATTCTAGAGTAGATTTTACCAGGGACACTGAGGAGGGATATGACTCTATGGTTTCCACATTGTCGATTGTCACCCTTTTTGAAAATTGGTGTTATGATGGCAATCTCCCAATCCGTTGTTGTGGTCTTGTTGCACCATGCTGCCTCACCATCATTGGTTTCCTCTTCTGTGTCAGTGGTTATCATTTCTGATGCTTCATCATGCTCACCATCCAGGAGTTCTGAGAAATATTCTTTCCATCTTTCCATTACTTCCTTCGGGGCAGTAAGCAATTTGCCTTGCTTGTCCTTTATAAATTTGAGAGGGCATTGTTTTTCTTTCCTCATGTTCTTTAGGGTCTTATAGAACAATTTCTGGTTTTCTTGTGCATCTTTTTCTAGCTTTTCTCCAAATTCTTCCCAGGACTTCTGGTTTGCTGCTAGCACTTTGTTCTTTGCTTCTGTTCTGAGTGTCACATATTCTCTATATTTTTCCATTTGTCCTGTTGTGTTTTTAGCTCCTAAGTATTGTTTCCATGCCATTTTCTTCTCTCTTATTTTCTCTTTGACTTCCTCTGTCCACCAAGTTGTCCTCTTTCTCTGGTTCCCAAGTCGGACTTCACCGCATGCTTCTGCAGCAGCTGTCTTTATGATATCCTTGAATTTATTCCAGAGGGTTTCCAGGTCATCAGGTCGTTCTTCTGTGTTGCTCACTGCTGTAGCAATAAGGCCCTGATATCTGGTCTTAATTTCTGGCTCTCTCAGCTTGTAGGTCCTAATGCTCATTTCTCCTGCTCGTTTACTTGGTTTCTTGCGTGATGTTGGGCAGTTCCTAGGCTGAGCAACTCTTTCAGTAGTTCGTTTGATTGTTAGCAGGTAGTGATCACTTCCAATCTCTGGCCCCCTCCAGACTCTTGCATCTCGGACATATCTGAATGAGCTTCTCCGAACAATGGCATAGTCGATCACTGACTTCTCATTCTTGGTTGGTTCACATCTAGTGTATGCATGTATGCGCTTATGGGAGAACTTTGTGTTTGTAATGATCAGATTCTGCTCACTGCAGAATCTAAGGAGTCGCTTTCCATTGTCATTGAGAGTATCTTCTCCATATCTTCCGATAACTCCACCCCATCTAGCATGGTCATTTCCAACTCTGGCATTAAAATCTCCGAGCATAATAACTTCATATAGGCAGTCATCCACTGTCCTTTGAAGCAGCTCGAAGAATTCCTCCTTGACCTCTGCTCTCTCATCCTCATTTGGCCCATACACTATGACCAGGTTGACTATGGTTTCCTCCTTCTTTTAGTTTTACAACCATAATGCGCTCCGAGACAAAGTTCCATCCCTTGATACTATCTTTTTGATTTTGGGCCACAATGCAACCCACGCCCCCTTTAGCTCTTTCAGATATGGGTACACCACTGTAGAGCAACGTGTTGCCATCGAGATCCATGACTCCTTGTCCTTTTTTCTTCGTTTCCGTTATAGCCAGGATTTCTAGTTTTGCTTTCCTCATCTCATCCGGGCTTGGGACCGGCATTGGCTGAGTTTTTACGAAATTATCAATAAAGCAATCACCAGCCCGTGCACTGTGGGTTCATGAATCGTCATTCTATACGCTGAGGTTTCCAGCATCAAATGACTTTGATATCCATAAGCGAGTATCACAGATTAAATTCACATGGTAATATATACACATACACACACACACACATATATATATATATATACTGAAGCACATTAAAAACGCACCACCTGTATAATCCAGGAACAGAATGTGAAATGTAAATATAAGTGTTTACAAGTTTACATATTTGGAATCTTTATTCCTTTTCCTATGAATCCATGCTGGACATTAATTTGTACATTTGATTGTTATGAAATTCATTGCATTTTGTGCAGGCAAGGGAGAAAACCAAAAAATGCAACCAATAAAAAAATTCATTCGCACTATCCTCAGTATCTGGTATGTCCACCGTGTGCTTGCAAACAAGCTTGGCAGCGGCTCCGCAGGATCGCACAAGTCTCTGAAGGAAATTCCGGGGAATCAAGTCCCATTCACGTCTAAGAGCAGATTCGAGCGGTTGAAGATTAGCTGAAGAACCTTGCCTGTAGACTCTGCGTCCAAGCTCGTCCCACAGATGTTCTACAGGGGACATGTCTGGTGATAGGGCAGGCCAATCAATCGTCACAATGTTCTGCTGCTGTAGATATTGCTGCGTAATGCATGCGGTGTGCGCACGTGCGTTATCCTGCTGGATAAGCTGCCAGTCTGGATAATTTGTGAACGCAGGAGCAACTAATTCATCCAGAACCTCATCTCGATATGTCACAGCATTAACATTTTCACGGAAGACGTGAAGAGGCAAGCGATGGTGAAAACTGAATCCTCCCCAAATGTGAATACTGCCACCTCCAAATCGGTTGTGCTGACGAACACAGCAATCTGCAAAGCGCTCTCCACACCGTTGCCAAATCCGCATACGTCCATCAGCAAAGGATATGTTAAATCTGGTCTCGACTGTGAATAGGACAGCATTCCACTGCAGTCTAGTCCATCTGCCATGTTGCTCTGCCCATTGCAGGCGCTGCTAACGATGTCTGTGAGTCAAGTTTGGCCCAACATAAGGTCGTCTTGCAGTAAAGCCTGTATCTCTGAGTCGTCGTATGACTATCATTCGAGAGACTTGCCCACTTCTACCCACTATTGCTCTTGCTGTTTGACTTGCCGGGAGAGAACGATTCCTTAGGTGACTCAGCACAATATGACGAACTTGCGCAGGGGTAGTAACTCGTGGTTGGCCACTCCGAAGTCTATCCCGGGCACTGCCAATGGTTCCGTAACGTTCATTGAGACGTACAACAGTGATGTGGTGTCAATTCATCCTTCTGGCAATGGCCCGGAAGCTCATTCCGGTCTCCAACATACCATTGGCTCGTTGGCGGTCGTTTTCAGATATTCGTGGCATTTCAAGCACATGTACCGACTGTTTTGTCTCAACGGCTTTTTTATACGGAGTATACTGCCACAACGTTGGAAATCGTGTTGCACATGCAACTTTCATTGTTTTCATGTAGTCTGTACACAAACCCGTGGGTTGATTCATGCACTTTCCATTCCAGCAGCCATTCGCTCTCTACCTTATGATAAACACGGGGAAAATCCATTCCCACACTTTTTTCCAGCTTCTCGTCATCAGTATATATAATAGTGGTGCGTTTTTAATGAGCTTCAGTATATACATACATATATATATATATATATATATATATATATATATATATATATATATATATATATATATATATATATATATATATATATATATATATATATGTGTGTGTGTGTTAGTTCACATGTTAGTAATAAAACATGAAATGTAAATCACAACTTTCGCCAATCCTAGCTCACATACTTTTTGCTCAGATGAATAAACGAGACTTGAATCGGCCTCTTACATGCGTCAGGGGTGTCGTTAATTTAATAAGTCCCCTCTCTGACTTCGTGTGTGGTTCTTCAGTTTCCTTAGTCCCGGTTTCCTTATTTAAAATGTTAGAAATTCCTGGGCTATATTGTAAGTCCTGAGAAATACTCCAATAAAAGGTGTCCGATATTTTCAGAAGGAATTCTGAAATCTAATTCTTCACTGTAGCAGTCTGCTGTCTTGGCTAGAGATTTCTCAGGTGAAAGAGCATGAGAAAATGGTCAGATTATACTTCCTGCCTACCCACGCCTTTGTTTGTTATGAGCTATTAAAAAAAAACCCACACTCATATTCAAACATGTGGGTTTTAGGGTATTTTCAAAATATTCCGACATCGGATAATATTGAATGTAAGGCAGAGGTCAACTCTCCCATATGTGGTAATAAGATGTCCGATGCCCCTGTGTACAAACTTACAGACAGATCAGTAAACTCATACAACAGCGTGTTCAACATGTAACAATCATCACTTTATCAGAAAGTACTCTTGTCATAACATGTAGGACAGGAAACGCTTATATCGTAAGTCTTCGCCGCGTACACGAGATCTTGTGCTAATCTTAGCCAACCTGTGCCGCTCCCTAGCGACTGCGAGTAATTATCTCAGCAAATCTGGGAAGCGTTAAGCAAATGTGATTATTATCACCTACAGAAAGTGTGTCAAGCAAATTGACAATACTCAAATATCTGCTACTTAGCAGAAAATAACGAAGAAACAATTATAAGTGTGATAATTGAGAGCACATAATAAAAAATCAGTAAAACATTCTACACTCTCTTAAAGAACACGTATACCTTTCTCTTCCTTATTTTTATGGTGCATTGGTGACTTTTGTCACGGAATCCCCTCTCCTGCTTTGCAGTAGTGGTCAAATAGAGGACAAAACTCAAGAGTTTCTAATATGGGTCTTCAAAGGTGTCTACCGTCGCACAAGATTACTCTTGGCAGAATTGTAGATAGAAGGATAAAGCTGCTTCTATCTCAAGGGGGTGTCATAAGATATTTTAGAAGTCAAGAACAATGCTGCATTGGGCAGGACAATTGTTAATATGCACTACATTCAAAATGATTAAATCGACGTTAAATGTGTATATTTACAAATAACAAATTTAATAATCAACTAAGTTTAACAGTTTACAAAAATTGTATAATCTTTAACATAAAAAATTCACATCATTGTTTGATTGCATGGAGTTTTATGTAAAAAGTCACTTGGCAGCTTTTAGGTTTGACAAAGCTGCAAATAGTAGTTTCTGCTTCCGCTGGGTTTTTGGGTTCTGTTCGGAAAGGTCGCTGTAGTTCTCGTGACTCTGGTCAAGATTAGATGCGCAGCACGTTCAAAGTCAGATCAGAGAATAACTGCAAAGCTAGTCTTGCCTCTCTGCGACCCTCTGATGATGGTGTCTAAATCGTCGTCAGGTCACTTCTACCCTCACTTTGTTCGAAAGATTAGTACGCTCACTGGCACCACCAAGCCAATCTTGACTCACAGACTGTTTGCTCAGAGGAATAAAGACACTTGACTAGGTCTCTTACACGGTTCTGGGGTTTTGTTATGTTAACAATAAATTACCACTATGACTCCGTGTGTTAGTTTCCTCAGATTCCGTTGGTCCCTGTTAAATGGCAGAGTTTATTCTGGTCTCTGAAGAACTTAAATTTGCTCAAACTGAGGTCCGGTTCCGATATAAGAATCTTGATTATAACTTCTGGCAGTCTGGTTTTCGTCTTGGCAAGCGATTCTCACAGTGTACTAGACTTGCAAGAAATGTCAGATTATATTGCAAGTTTTCTGCACTTTTAAATTTATGATGAAATATATTGCTTGACTCATCTAGTGTAAAATTTCAAACGTTTCTTTTCTAAAAATTGGATGTAAACATCCGATTATTACTTAATCAAGTTACGTCTCTCACAATTCAACATGTCCTCCAAGATTGGGAGATTATCTGACGTGACTATCCCACGTAATTCAACTTTCGTTATCAGACTATGACTTGGCACAATTTGACCGTCTTGTCTGGACATTTCGTGGTTTATTCAAACTTCCAATATGTAAGTCTATTATTCTGTGGAACTGTAAAGGATTACCCTAAAATGTGGGACCGTCACGTTTGTGTGATCCAATTAGTCCCTCTGGGATGGGCCGGCGAATTAACGTAAATTTTAGTGTGAAAGTAATGTAAACATTGATCTTCGGATGCATTTTCTGTGTTGACAAATAAGGGCAGGGGAGAGAAAAATAACAAAATATCACTCTCAAAGGAATGTGATGAAATCTGTTGCAGTTGAAATGAGAGCGCACAAACCGTTTTGTGACAACTTTGTTAGAAATATTAACACTGGCTTTTGGAGAAACTAGAGAAACAGTACTCATGACTCTGTACTTGAGTGAACGTTATGCTCAGACAACTCGTACAAGGTGACTAATATGAGGTGGTACATGAGGCTGGCAACATCATCATGTATAACTAATTACAATAGAACTGACCACTACAAAAGTCATGTGACTGTTTGGTGCAGGCGTCCTGCGAGGGTACTAGTGTTTGGTGCAGGCGTCCTGCGAGGGTACCAGTACAGTGGTGGTTCCACGCTTCGCAACGAGCGAGAAAAAAAATAATGATGATAATATAGAGGTCAACAAATAATGATGATAATATAGAGGTCAACAAATAATGATGATAATATAGAGGTCAACAAATAATGATGATAATATAGAGGTCAACAAATCTCGTTTCTCCGGATTTCTCCGCAAGCAACCCGTCAAGAAATGGTCATTTTGATATTTTTTTATTATATTAAAAGAGCCACCATATACCTTGTCATGTTTTTGTTTTAAACTTTTACAATCTGTTAATACTAAAGAGAGAGGGCTGAACTTTTCAAAAATACGAAACAATATCATATTATGCAGAAATTACTTAAAATGTACGAGTTTTCATTCCACGCATAATTTTAGAGCCAAGCGATACTAGCTTTTCTGTCATCTTAAGACGCATTCAGTTTCGTGTGATTTTAGCTTTTGTCATGACAATCATCAAAACACAGGTACTTTCATTTGATCGTGCAGGTATTTACCTACTAGACATAATCTTTGCTCATGGTCAACTTTATGTATAGCTCACATTAGGAAGGTGCCTTGAGAGACCTCATAGTGGGAACATTGGATATCAAAAGGGGAAAGATTCTAAGGTCATATAATAATCACCTGAAAACGATACTGCAATCAATAAATCAACAAGACTAAGATTGTTGGACCTTGGCATCAAAAGTAAGACGATAAGAGATGGACGTATGAGAGGATGCATTTGTCGTGTATACAACCAGTGCGCTGCATGTGCAATTAACATCAATACCTTTCAAACTGTGCTGATGGAGACTGGGACTTAATGTGTTTGCCCGGAGCGTAATGATCTGGATTCTGATCAACAATAATTATAAAAATAGGAAGGTACCCAGACAATCGTAAAGTATATATCCATCATCAGTTAATTATTATATTAACTCGCGACTATGTTCTTGCCTTTCCATAGCAGCTGGTAGCTAGTTGACACCGTTTTGCTACTGACAAGTAGATATAGTTTTTCGACGTTTTTCCTACCGGTATGTTAATGAGTAGTGCTACATAATTTTTATTTTTTCTTAACATTGCTCAACAAAATTATGTAATTATGGTATGGTAGTACGTCTGGTAGCTGTTAAAATATTTAATGTTGTCTACTAGAATTTTGTGAATATTTTTCGATGCGGGCAAAAGCCAATACAAATGGAAATTAAGGTAAGAAGGTGGGGATGGATATGGCATACATTCAGAAGAGAACAATCACGCATAGCCAGAGGTGACATTGACTGGAACCCACAAGGGAAAAGATGAGTGGGGAGGCAAAGAAGAACTTGGAGAAGAACAGTGGAAGTGGAGGCTAAGGAAATTGGAATGACTTAGGCACACCTGAAACAGACAGCCCAGAATAGAAATCGATGGAGAGCAACTGTTTCAGCCCTATGTTCCGCGGGAACGGAAAGGCGTGATGATGATGATGATTTTTTCAATAATTTTTTTTACAATACACGTTAAGACTATATCGTAGATATGAACACTTGATGCCACTTTACTAAGATCAACTCAATAACAATGAACACCATACAGTGTTGTCAATGCTAAACAGCGTTCTCAATCAATCTCTTGAACATACTGTATTACAAAATAACCCAGACAAATGTGTCCGCCGCCACTGCTCTAATAGATTCACACCTTTATAAATAAATAATTGAGATACTTACCTACTCATGACGAAATACCAGTACAGTTTATAAATATCTCACTTTATCACCACTGGTATAAATGTAGTACTTTGTGCCAAGGGAAATAATTATACTAATAAATAAATACCACATTCATAGTAATAAATTTTGTTTTTCACATTACATATTTTCACACATCAATTTCATTTAAGTAAATAATAAAATACATTACTAAATCATAATTCCTGATTATGTATGACTCATTCATTTTCCGAAATCTCCTTATGGAGCATGGATCCTCCAATACAGCTGGTCACCTTGTAGACAGCCTACAATAAAGCATGAATCCACCAATACAGCTGGTCCACCTTGTAGACAGCCTACACTAAAGCATTTATCTACCAATACAGCTGGTCCACCTTGTAGACAGCCTACACTAAAGCATGGATCCACCAATACAGCTGGTCCACCTTGTAGACAGCCTACACTAAAGCATGAATCCACCAATACATCTGGTCTACCTTGTAGACTGCCTACACTAAAGCATGGATCCATCAATACAGCTGGTCCACTTGTAGTCAGCCTACACTAAAGCATGGATCCATCAATACAGCTGGTCCACATTGTAGGCAGCCTACACTAAAGCATGGATCCACCAATACAGCTGGTCACCTTGTAGACAGCATACACTAAAGCATGGATCCACCAATACAGCTGGTCCACCTTGTAGACAGCCTACACTAAAGCATGGATCCACCAATACAGCTGGTCCACCTTGTAGACAGCATACACTAAAGCATGGATCCACCAATACAACTGGTCCCCTTGTAGACACCCTACACTAAAGCCTGGATCCACCAATACAGCTGGTAACCTTGTAGACAGCCTACACTAAAGCATGGATCCACCAATACAGCTGGTCCACCTTGTAGACAGCCTACACTAAAGCATGGATCCATCAATACAGCTGGTCCACCTTGTAGGCAGCCTAAACTAAAGCATGTGTAGTTTCTGTAACAATTAATAGTACAAGAAAAGGTTCCCAGCCACATTTATGCATTGTTCTGTATTATTCCTCCATGTTGTGTCTTTTCACTTTGGTTGGTGTTATTTTTTAAGTTATTGTGCCTTTCCATAAGAGACTTCAGCCGTCATTTCTGGTATAATGTTGTCTATTATTTGTTGGTTTTATTATTGCTGGTTACATTCTTAGTAATTAGTTATAGTTAGTTTTCTAGTTGTAATTGGAGGTGAGAGTGTAACAAGGAGATACGTGTTCACGACGCTGACATGTGCATCCAATGAACACTTTTTGTGGTACGAGAAGTAAGACACAATGAAACTATAAATAATTTACGGGAATTACAGTGCGCATATGTCGACCATTACTAAACACACCATAGTGACTAACAAACGTGACACTTTAAAAAAAATTGCTCTGGACAAGAAGAAAAGAATAAATGAAAGAACATAAATACAAGATTAATGATTTACTTAGTCGTTCCTCTTCTATCGTAAGCTTTAGAGGCTTGGAAGAGAGCGCAATCTTATCCTATCGTCTGTCTTCCTCCTGGTCTGTGTCCATTCTACTCCTCGGTTTTTCAAAGATTGTCTAATGTTGTCCTACTAGAAGAAAAACAATTTGTCGTTGTAGCTAACTTTACAGTTTTCAACAGCCAAAAACAAAATAACTCCTCATGCAAATTGAAATGGAAAAAAACAATTTATAATTGTAGGACAATTTGGTACCATTACCTTTGGGATCGATGCTCGCAGTAAAATTGTATTGATCAATCAAATGCTGCGAGCTACGTCACCAGCGGAGACGTAATATACAAAGACATTTGGACGCGTAGCGAAACATTTTGTGTGTTAAAGGTGGCCTCGTTCGAATAGAACTATAACGAACAGGATGGATGAAAAGTGATAATTCTTTCACCGTTGCTTCCAGGAGGAAACAAGGTATGTTTAGGTGTAGATGACAGTGCAAGGCATGCGGTATTTGCTAAGAAAATTGAATGACAGTGTGTCAACGCGTGAATTGATAAGAATGTTTGTCAATTCTGCTAAGACAAGCATATCGTAGGATGAACGGAATGTAGAAGGACATATATGGAAAGAAAGCTGCAAGTCGTCTGAGTAAAACGAAATATGGATGAACATGATAGCTTGTATATAATACGAGAACGACCAAGTGTCACAGGTTCTCTATTCTTAAGCGCCGTTTATCAAATATTTTATCCATAAGTGTCTAATGAAGTATAAAGCAGAAGTTAATTTCATGTAGAATCATCGACCCAGGCTTTTCGTCAATGTGATGTTACATTTTTTGACTGCATGCTATACACTCCTTGACAAAATTATGTGTGGCTTTTTAGTGCATTAAAAGCCTGTGTTTAAATTTTTTTTTTCATTTTTTATTGGCTCTAAACTGATGCGTGAAATGAAAACTCGTACATTTTAATTACTGCCTGTGATACATTTGTTTTGTATGTTTGAAAAGTTCAGCCCTCTATCTTTACTGGTTACACACTTTCATTAAGAAAATTAGTAGTGTGTGAATATCTATCTGTTGGGTATCCATGATACAATAATGTTGACTATATTCTAAGACATTTAGTGAATAATTTATTTAACTATGTGATGGTGGGCAGAAACAAATGGAACGAATAAATAGGACTAACGTCACAAACATGTTAATTAAAGTGTCATAAAGAAAACATTATTTGGTACATAACACAGTTTTTTATTATAATAATTTTACACAAAAAATGTATCAGAATACATTTAAATTAATTAGTTATACCCCTTGATTCTTTGTCTTGTCAACCTACAATTTTATTCTTGGTACAGTTTCTGAAAGAGTCTTTACTTATCATTTTTAGACTCCAGTTTGTTTTCCTTACTTCGGATTAGAATAAGAACTCGTCGTTCTCTCTCCATTCCACAACTTTGTTTCTCACTAACACTACTACTTTTGGAATATTTTAGTTGAATTATTTACAGTGTGTCGTTTGGCCCATCCTATATTTCCAGACGTTTGGCCCATCCTATATTTCCAGACGTTTGGCCCATCCTATATTTCCAGACGTTTGGCCCATCCTATATTTCCAGACGTTTGGCCCATCCTATATTTCCAGACGTTTGGCCCATCCTATATTTCCAGACGTTTGGCCCATCCTATATTTCCAGACGTTTGGCCCATCCTATATTTCCAGACGTTTGGCCCATCCTATATTTCCAGACGTTTGGCCCATCCTATATTTCCAGACGTTTGGCCCATCCTATAGTTATTGACTAAATATTATGTGTAACCATGTGAGATGCTTCTCGTATCCCAATGTGGTAGACACACCATAGGCTGGGAGCCCCAGCTCTACAGGACTTAACATCTCATCATTCCTGTACGTTAGTCTATGACATTAACATTTACGTATTTTTATTAAATTAATTGTGGATTTGTGGCGTGGAGTTTGTAGAGCTAGAAAGACCATTCCTCCAGTTCCAGTTCCATAGAAACAAATTACACTGACAAACAACATTTTTCTTTCTTATATAAGAATAAGTGTTTTTAGGTCAGTTACTTGCGCTGATTTCAAATCTGAAATCCGTTTATCTCTATCACATTAGGTTCTTAAGATATTTGTGAATAAATAAATTGTTGGGAAACCGTTATTTGCTCCGTTTCATTTTTACTATATAACTTATTAAAAATTAATAAAATGCAAAGTAATTCTACTTTTTATACTGCTAAAAGATGCATGCCGTATGTTACGCTATTTTTCAAATAGTTACTGTATTTTGAAATAATTCTGAGCAAAATATGGCTTCTAGAAGTTGTAGAAATTCGGCTGATCTGTTCTGTTACGTGTGCGGATATTTTACCGATCGTGTTCACCAGAAAAACTTTACACCATTACTAAAGAAAGCATATGAACTTTATTTCGATTCGAAAGTTGATGATGCAAATAAATCTTGGAAGCCAAATGCAGTTTGTTCGACTTGTGCAAATACATTGGCAGGTTGGTTACGAAAATCGCCGAAGCATAAGTCGATGCCTTTTGGAGTGCCAGTAATATGTCGTGAACCGACAAATCACGCTACTGATTGTTACTTCTGCTTGAAAAATATCCATGGTTTCACTTTTAAAACTAGAAAGTATGTGGTTTATCCAAATATTGAATTTGTTTCGAAACCAGTGCCTCATGATCCAATCACGTGTCCGATCCCAGTTCCACCAGAACAATATCCGTTCGACGTGAATGAACCATCAGAAATTGATAGTTTACCTGCTTTAGAAACTAATTCTGACTCGGATTATATACCGGTGAATGATGGTGTTCACTTAATTGACCATTCAGAACTTTCAGATCTAATACGTGATCTCGCTCTTACCAAAGGACAAGCGGAATTACTCGGTTCGCGACTCAAAGAATGGAATCTTTTAGCGCCCAATACTCCGATATCTAAATTTCGTCATAGACACAGAGAAATTGTTCAAAACTTTGGGATGGATGATGACATTTGCTATTGCAAAGATGTAAACGGTCGAATGGTGCACCTCGGTCATGAGCACATAGTCAACGAATGGCGACTTTTCATCGACTCTTCCAAGACTAGTCTAAAAGCAGTGTTATTGCATAACGGATATTTATTTTCATCAATTCCAGTCGCCTACTCTGTTCATATGAAAGAAACTTATGACAATATGGCTATACATTTGGCAAAAATAAAGTACAATGACTACCAATGGCGGATTTGTGGAGACCTAAAGGTCATTGCAATTCTCACGAGCATGCAGACTGGGTATACTAAATTTTGTTGCTTCCTATGTGAATCGGACAGCCGCAACGGACAGGAACATTATGCAAGAAAGGTGTGGCCTATCAGGGATCGTATGCAGCTCGGGCATAAAAATGTAATACACGAGCCATTAGTTAACAAAGACAGCATCATTTTACCACCGATACATAAAAGTTGGGGCTCATGAAGAATTTCGTAAAAGCGTTAGATAAAACGAGCAAAGCTTTCATTTATCTTCGAGAAAAGTTTCCGCAAGTTAGCGATGCAAAGATAAAGGAAGGTATCTTTGTAGGACCTCAGATTAGGAAAGTTATTGCAGACAAACAATTCGAGAACTTGTTACATGGTAGTGAACTTCGCGCATGGATGGCATTCAAATCGATCGTCGATAACTTTCTGGGAAATCACAAATCTGTCGACTATGTGCATATTGTTAAGCAGTGCATAGATGCATACAGAATTATGGGTTGTAACATGTCCCTCAAAATCCATTTGCTTGATTCGCATCATGACTTTTTCCCTGACAACCTTGGCGAAGTCAGCGATGAACATGGAGAACGATTCCATCAAGATATCGCCGTAATGGAGTCATGTTATCAAGGATGGTAGAGTGGGATCATGCTTGCCGATTATAGTTGGATGCTTCATCGTGATGTACCCCATGCCATTCACCGACGAAAGTCGACTGCAAAGAAATTCAAGCCTACATAACTGTTATACTTCTTGTACGAATGATGTTGTAATACTGTATGCGTTGTTAAAAAACTTCAATTGCGTATTTCTAGAGATCACGACCTGATAGAGAAAAACGGTTTGCAGATTTAAAAACAGCGCATTAAAATTGACCAGAAAAACATAGAAATGTTAGAAAAAGAAAAAAACATTTTTTTTTGTTAGCCAGTGTAATCTGCTTGTATGCAGCCCTGTCATCGTAATGAATATGGGCTACTTTCTAAATCATGTAAGTCGAGAATCAACTTATCCAAGTCAGAACAACACTGTATCTTAGATGCAATGAACTTAGTAGCTGACGGGTTAAACATTTCATGGTGTTTGGAGGACCACCAGTAAATTACGAAAGTCACAAAATAATGTTGTCGTACATCCAAAAACAAAAACTTCATAAAGAATGTGTTTTTCTGTAGCCGCTGTTTCTCTTCCTTTGTCACATTTTTTGTCTGTGCTTATTTACAATAGCACTGGTCATTCAAAGCCGAGTGGAACAGTCCCAGTTACTGTGGTTTGGTCACGTCCGTAGTGTTGGAGAAGAACGCCTGTCACGACACATATGGGAAGACAATATCCAGGGATCCAGATCTCCATGACAACACATAGTTTGCTGGGAGGACAACATTAGACAATCCCTGAAGGACCGAGGACTGGACGGGAAGCATTTTACATGATAACATGGCGCTCTCTTTCTGGCTAACCTCTACACCCTAAGGTGGAAAAGGTTTGTGTCGTTTGGTTTTAAGGACGATGTTCACTGCACACGGACAACTCCATCAGTGCTGCCATCTCCTCCCTTAGATCTCAAGGAGGATATTAGCTCAGTGCACGAACTCCAAAGCACAGGCGAGGATCCCAAATGTGTGTATTTAGGAATCATACATTGTATAAGTGGGGGCAAGCGTTCCGATCTCGTTTCTTTTCCCTCGTCAATATTGCTGGCGGTCGCTTTCTTGAGATCTGTTCGGACAGTTATGTGATTGATCCTGCCAGTAGTCATATGCTTGTCTCAAAGATTAAGCCATGCATGTCTAAGTTCACACTGTCTCATGGTGAAACCGCGAATGGCTCATTAAATCAGTCGAGGTTCCTTAGATGACACGATCCTACTTAGATAACTGTGGCAATTCTAGAGCTAATACATGCTTACCAAGCTCCGACCCTCCACAGGCGACCTTCTGTCTTGACTGACTGTGTGTGGTGCACTATTTTGTGTACCTCCCAGTACTGACAAAACAGACAGAAAACACTGCTGTGTCCGTATCAGATTTTGCTCTTTTCCTCAGACCTTCGGGTCCTGAGTGTTCCTCTATAAGTGCCTTCGGGCAGACGAGGAAGGACGTTCCTTGACACCTTCGGGTGTATGAGGCTCCGTCCATTTTGTCTGGAATGACGTCTCATGAGTTCGTTGGTTTTATAGCGATATAGAGTACACATGATGGCAAATTCGGGCACAACGGGCTGATCACCTATTTGCCAGTCACTCTGATTACGGAAATTACAATTAATTTCTTGCTGCCCTATAAACGCCACTAGGCGTAATGGAACAACAAACAATTTCTTGTTGCCCTATGGGACGCCACTAGGCGTGATGGCCACGGACTGCTTTGTCGGTCAGCGGCTAAGGATGGAAGAAGAGAAGAAGACATTCTATAAATATCTTTTTATCTCATAGGTTTTCCTAATTACGTAAATTCTGCTAGGGCAAGGGCCGTAAGGCCTACTCTTTACGATTTCCAATTGCCAGGGAATTTTTAACGTGTGCAACTTGCACTCGGAACCTACTATTTGTTCGTCCTTATCCGAGAAGGCTAGGCCTCCAATCACACTACCCAGGGGATCATCGGGAGTATGACATGATTAGGTCCCAGTGGTTCTGAAAAAGTTCCATCATAAATATTCCGTAGACTGGGAACCGAACCCTATACCTTTATAATTAGATGCGTACGCCATACTTCTTAGTCACTTCGGCCCCCAGGGTAGAAGAGAAAATACTAAGTAAGAAAATGTGTTTAAAAGATTGTGGACGTGGCGCTATTTGGCGCTGACAAAACTTATCGGCGCGCACATCTGCGAGTGCACTGATAATGGTGTTTAAGAGAATACCATTGAAAGTGGCAGAGTGCATAAGTGTTCACTACTTTAACATGTACATCAAACTCCCAATTATGTAAAGTCTTTTTACTCTAAACATAAGACACACAATAACATTTTAACAATATTAACAGTGTTTTAGACGGAACAGTGGAACAAGAGAGGCAATATTTTGCCTAAGAAGATTAGCAGAAAAATATACAGAGGGAAATACCAGGACTGAACATCAGTGGAAGATCAATAAACAACCTTAGATATGCAGATGATACCGTGTTGTTAGCTGAAAGCGAACAGGAGTTACAAGAACTAGTGAAGCAAGTGAACAGTATAAGTCATGAATATGGACTCGACATTAATATTGAGAAAACTAAAACTATGATAATTAGCAAAACAGACGATAAACCCACATTAAAGATAAGCGTAAATGGGAAAATCCTGGAACAAGTCAAGAGCTACGTATATCTTGGTCATATAATAACAGAAGATGGCAGATGTGAAACAGAAATCAAGAAGAGAATAGGAATGGCCAAAGCTACATTCAACAACATGAAACATATACTGACATCCAAACAGTTATCTCATAAATTAAAACTGAGAATCATAAAGTGTTATATATATTCTGCATTTCTGTATGGTGCAGAAACATGGACGATGAATAAGCATTTGGAAGAAAGAATTGAGGCTCTTGAAATGTGGATATATAGAAGAATGGGGCGTATCTCATGGAAAGAGATGAAAACAAATAAGGAGGTCCTAGAAAATCTAGGTATGAAAAGAGAACTAATGAGAGAGGTCAAAGTTCGGCAGCTAAAATACTTTGGCCACATAAAAAGGCATAACACCTTGCAGAAGACCATAACAGAAGGGAGAGTTGAAGGTAAACGTGCAAGGGGAAGACAGCGCTATAAGTGGGAAGATAACATCAAGAGATGGACGGGAAAGAGTCTATCAGAGTGTACCACCAAGACAAGAGACAGAAGACGTTGGAGATCCATTACAGCCAACCTCCGTTGTGGAGATGGCAACTGATGATGATGATGATGATGACTAATAAGAAATAAGTGAATTGTTTACATTTTTTATAATTTTGTCTAAAAAGTTCATTAAGTTGAAAAAATTATGAAAATATGTTATTTAATTTGATTTTTATTAATAACTAACTTGTTTCCCTTTGAAAGTGAATAGGATGCTTTTCCCTAATTTCCTTGTCTCTGCTTCTAAAAGTATCACATGGTTAAGTTTTTTTTTTTTGTTTCACTTATTTCTGAGATTCGACATCCGGCCAAAACCCGACAAGAGGTGTGATATATCGGTTATTAGCGAGGTATATTGTGCGCATTTTTATTGCATTTTGCTGTACTGTTATTTCTGTCTTTTCTTTAAATTATGTGGGGGGAGGGACTTTTATATTAGCCATGAAAAGGTCTATTTCTGTGAAGGACCGCTAGCTGCCTGTCTGACTGTCACGTCGTAAGGTTTATTCGAGTGTTTCTGCTTGTTCAATATATTTACTTACTTATTTATATGTTTTAAGTGTAATGATTTTACCCCTATATATATTATTGATGGTGTGCCGACGTGTCGTTAAAAGTATTACTAGCTGAAATGAAGATCCATGTATTTTTCGTTTCCTCTTGTGTCTACCCATAATGTGGTCTTCCTTAATTCCAGCTGATTTATGACTTGATCAATGATGATTTGACGTTTGGTGTCAAAAATTGCAATAAGTAATTATTCCTTTGGATTGTTTATTGTTTCACTGTGTTGTTTTGTTTGATATGTCAATGATAAACTGTCTGTCTTGTTCCACGATTTTGGTTCGTTCTTGGTTTAATGTCTGCTTTATTTGTCTACCCGTAGTTATATAACTGTAATCTCTGTAGTCAGTTGTCGGAGTTGGGGTTTGATGTGTAGTTTCTGCTTACTTGAAATCGTATTTGTTGTCAAACTATTTATTGTTTTAGGTAATGGTTTCAACAATCCTTCTCATACCACTATAACATATATTAATAATCTCAAAAAACCTATGTGACAGCGTTGTATCTCTGCTCCAGTCAGTCCATGTTACAAACAGGCAACACTGACATGAAATATAGATTATAGACTACAAATACGTAATATATATAAACACAGATGTAGAGCAATAACAAAGCACAGAAACTACAAAACCAAAAAGAATGAATAAATACAAGAAATTCAACAATCAACGAAAATCAAAAGAAGAACATGGAATAAAAAGTCCTGCTATAAGACTCTCCGCTGAAAGAATCGGTCACACAATGTAAAATTGTCTCAATGGCGTCCCATAGCGATGAATCAAAGTCTAAATAGATCACAATTTATTTACTTACACATAATATAAGTTCATCATGTACATTAGTTGCATGTTATAACATTTGAATGTTTTTTACTGTATTTTATCAGTATATTTTTAAAAAACATTTTCACTCGCTACGAGTTATAAAGTAGTAAATACTTATATGGTCTGTCACTCTAAATGCTAATATAAAGTTACCCTCGCACTGACATCGTAGATTTGCGCACCAAAATGTGTCGTCAGTGCTGAAAAATGCTCTTCGTCAAATCAGGAACATAATGTATTAAATTTTAAAAAAGATATTCCAGACAAATATGTTTACGACAAGCGCTGTTATTTATACACACAGACATAAATATTACAAAAGGAGAGGAACAGTCGTTGTAGAAAAACACGACCTTAAACATTAGGATGTATATAATGCTGGTTGATGTATATCTTGTGTATGACTGTCGCTATTCTTGATAAGCTAGTAGAAGATTGGTATACTTGAAATATAACCAAAACCTACCCAGCCTACGTGGAGCAAAAGTAATCTCAGGCCTGGTAAATAATTCGCAATTAAGCTATTAGCTCTTTTCAGAGAAGGATTGTAAGGCTGTAACCAAAGGGTTCTCTGATTGTATCATACGGCTTTCCAGTGTCTTTGTGGCTAATGATCTATCATGTACTTTTGTCTACATTACCTTACCTTTTGTCTATATATGACTGATGACTTATAATGTACGACATGAGCTGTGATGACTTTATGACCCATGTATGTAAACAGACATATGAGCACATCATTCACATACACATACTGAAGACATAGACACACATTAGGACATGTGGTATTTATTGGACAAGCACCATACACTTGGCTTGTCGTGTTACAGGTTTCAATTCCGGTTGTGGATCCAGTAGTATCTGGCTTTGCATTGTGCCTAATTAACCAGGAGAAAACATCTGATTGACTTGGACCACAACTGCTTACGGCCCTCCACGTAGTGCTGGTAAACTGTTAGCCGGATTGCCACCGATTTTCAATAAACTTTACTCCTAGCTGGCCTTATTATTGCAGCTTTAATCATTACAGAGCGTAAGGCACATGTGTGAGTTCCGATTCTAATATATATAGTTCTATCGATACCTGATAACCAATGAAAAAAATGATCACATGAATTTTGCTGAATTAACACAGCTGGGGGCTTGAACGAGCTAACATTAATTATTGCATAAATCTCCACAAACGTTGACCGCAGATACTAAAGTTAACATTAATTATTGCATAAATCTCCACAAACGTGGACGGCAGATACTAGAGTTAACATTAATTATTGCATAAATCTCCACAAACGTGGATGGCAGATACTAGAGTTAACATTTACTCAGCTCATGCAGCATCGTTCTCGTTTTCTGAACATCTAATGACACGCCCTTGAGGTAGAAGCATCATTACCCTTCTATCTACAACTCTGCCAAGAGTAATCTTGTGCAAAGGTAGACACTTTTGAAGACCCACATTAGTTACTCTTGAGTTTTGATCACTGTTGGACCACTACTGCAGAGCTAAGGGGAGGAAATCCGTGACAGTGGGAATACCATGTAATAATATGTACAAAACAATGTATAAATCCATACAAACATCAGAATGTCACAGAGACATATTTATACTAACCGTTTTCTTGATTTTTGTATTGCAAATTTTTTTGTTATGTTATTAAAATCTATACGACGAAGTTATGTTCGACCTATTACTTATTACTTAATTTTGATTTACTTGTCTTCGACTTAAATATGTTAACATGGGGGTTCGGAGTGGCTAAGAGGTATGGCGTCCACCTCGTATTCTAGAGGTGTCGGGTTAGATTCCAGTTGACGGAATATAATTTATGGTAACCTTTTTCTGAACCAGTGGTCCAAATAATGTCATACCCCCCCCTTCCCCCCCCCCCCCCCCCCCGGTCTCCTGGGTATTGACATCGGAATCCTAGTTTTCTTGGTCAAGGGCGAAAAAATAGAAGGTCCCGTGTGCAAGTTGCGCACGATAAAAATGCCACCACAGTTGGATATCGTAAAGAGTAGGCAATACGGCCGCTTCCCTGGCAAAATTTAATAATTAGAAACCTACCCACCACAACAATATTTATAGAATGTGTGATTCCTATCTACACACATTGGGACTCTCGCCGGTGCAACGGAGTTGGTGCACTGTGCTGATATTCTCCTTGTGTGATCTAAGGGTGGAGATCGGAGCACTGATGGAGTTGTCCGTGTGCAATGAAGACATTCCTTAAAAAGCAAACCAAATGTCAACATGACATATCTGTGCAGTGTGCTATTTTAGTTTTGTTGAATAACAATAGCTGAATCGTTCCAATCATTGTATCCACACGTTGTCAATCTGGTTGACTATGCATTAGGAAACAAGAATACACACAAAGAAGTACACTGACCTCGTCGTTCGCGAATAAAGTAGCCAGTGTCGGGCATACAGTTCACAATTGATTTTGTGCCGTTAAACAGGCTTTTTTGAACAATTCCTATTTTTGCCATTTTGGTATAATCGACGTGATAATTCAAACGGACCTGAATTATTTTAACAGTTTTATGGTCCGTGATCAATCCAGTATAAAACAACTTCTGCTCCTAAGTTAACCCACAATCCCGGATCATGTGACCTATTATTAATGACAGGTTGAATTACTGGATTACCACTGTCAGAAAGATCAGGTTTTATTTCATCAGTTCATTACAGGTTCCTGGCTCAACAATGTCCTTATCACATTTATCACTTTCGGGAACATCAAACCTTACTTCATCACTTTGGTAATTGGTTCCTGGCTCAACAATGTCCTTATCAGTGAGAGAGGATGATGCTTCAGAGTTTGTTTGAAAATAGAATGTCAATTAGGGGGTTTTCTCAAGTGATACAGCAGTTTTTGTTTTGTTTGTCTCCCCTGCCACTTGACGTGTTCAGGCTCCACTTAAGTAAGAACGGTTTATTATGTGTCTTTTCTAACTTATCTTAAATAAAACAAGGGATCTTATGTACAGTGTAATCCACCTGGTTTGAATGTCGAAAATAATATTTTAATCAAAAACAAAAAAATAAAAACAATTAATAAAAGTAAAATAAAATATATAAAACAAAATTGGTTATAGATTCGAACCTTGAGGTCACCGAGTACATTTCAACCAACATAATGATTCAATATGGCATTTTTAACACGTTCACTACCTACCATCACAAAATTTCCACTAAACAGAACCAAACAGCAATAAGGATAAAATAAAAATATGGAAGTGTTGTAATTATATCATGAAAATGTAAAATTCCAATCAATCACGTTATTTTAAACGAAACAACAAACAAACAAAAATTGCACAAACGCGCACTTCAGAATGATCAGAACCGTCAACAACTAATATTTGGGACAGTGTTGCCAACTGGGACGTTTTGAATAGCACTAGGTGTGTAACAAAACGCACTAAACATTTTTTTTGAAACTATTGCTTTTTAAAAATTATTTGAGTATTACTGAACTTTAATTACTTATTTTAAATCGGAAGTAAATAAGTGTTGTCAATTTTTTAAAATTCTTTTGGGGCCCTGACAATTTCTCCCAAAATATTTCTCCGTTGCTTATTTCACGGCGGCCCCTGTAAGCCTAGGACTCAAGGCCCGTGTCTAGTGGGCCTAATGAATAATCCGGCGCTGATGATGCGTTTAGTTGACATCTACTTTACCTACATTAGTTAGTCAATTCTGATATTCACTTCATATCTTTTATTATACAGTTGACATTCAAAAATCCGGCCATCGATAATCCGTTCCTTCAGATTTCCGGCATGGATTTCGGAGCGCATTTTAAAATTTACCGCGTTGGCGCGCCACTGTTTTCTGTTAAAACTCTGTAGAACTATTTTATTCAGTTGAACTAAAATTCTGTAGAACTGTTTTATTTAGTTGATGAACATTAAAATTTCATTTGCTTTTCATTTAGTTTTAAATTTTTTTTCTTTAAAGGACTGTTCAGGTAGTCATTTTCTGTTAAATATATATATATATATATATATATATATATATATATATATATATATATATATATATATATATATATTATATATATATATATATATATATATATATATATATATATATATATATATATATATATATATATATATATATATATCAAAAATCCGGCATTTTAGAAAATCCGAAAATCCGGCACTCCTCAGGTCCGGAGGTTGCCGGATTTTTGAATGTCAACTGTAGTGTCTCATTGGTAGAGTGGTTACATCACTTTCTTCTCAAGGTAAAGTTTCCGGGTTCTATTCATGGTAGCCTTATGCTCCAGGCTACCTAGCTGTAAATTGGTACCTGGTTAGCTACTGAGTTAGTGAGAGTAAAGGTAACAATATCTTATAAAGTTAGTGAGGGTAAAGGTAACAATATCTTATAAAGCTGGACCTATAAAAATAAAATATATTTTGGGACTACCTTTGTTTTTTTAAATTTCTAGATATTGAATCCCTCATTAGTTGATTGTTTCATACGTCACTGTGTGATCTGCTGGTACAGTAATCATACACATAGACTACCACTCGTGTCAGCACAGAACGTGTACTTTTCACACTTATGAAATATTATAATCGGGTAACACACACTGACAACGATTTGTTCAAAGATGTTGACCTTTCACTCCAGTCCCAACAGATCTTGCTACCTAACAGTACGTAACTGAATATGATAATCTGCTTGTAAAAGACCATGTAATCATAATGAACGGTGTCTCGCGTTTTATAATGTTGACCATAACTTAATTATATAAGTCGAGAATCAGCTTCTTCAAGTTAGAACAGCACAACGTCTGTGAAGCAATAAAGTTAATATCTGACGGTTTAAACCTCTCTTGGTATATTGGAGGCACTCGTACAAATTACCAAAAACACGTAAGTAAAGTTCTTGTACATCCAAACAGAGACTTTCTTATGTTTGTTCTTATCTGCAACTGCTGTGTTTCTTGCCGAATAATATGTGCTGTGGTCTAGTTCCATGGTCTGAGATGTTTTGTAATAAAGCATGCTTCAGAGATGTATGCGATTAGGGACTGTTTATTTTCGGCAATTATAGGTGCAACTACATTGTCATTAAAAGGATACAGAGCACATAAGTATTTGCTCTTCACAAGTTTTATTATGTAAACATCTTGAAACTGTTTAATAACGACTACAATTAAAAAATCAAGACGTTACATAAAAAGCCAGTCTGTCTAAATAATTTAATTAAGCACTTCTAGTCTTATAACAGTTTGTAATATAATAAGGCATTATTGAATCGGTTTACAAAAAAAAAAACAGAAACTTACTTTAAATATTTTACAAGTTTATTAATTGAATAGTTTCCCTTGAATAGAAAAAAATGTTATCTTTGCTTGGTTCACTTGCATAGCTAGGCGGGGATGTCGCACGGATGGTCAAGGGTTCAAATCCTGGGTAAGCCACTCATGTCTGTTGTTTTTCTGTTGTCTGGTGTTCTACTTCTTTGTTTCTTACGAGTGCCTGATAACATACCTTTATATTTGTTTCATATTAAGTTACTGTGTACAGGCCTCGGGTTTCCCTTCCTTATGTGTTATATTTCTGCTTCATGTATTGATGATGTCACTATTTCTTGCAAGTCATTTCACTCCTTTACATTCTATTTTACTTTCACTGGATTTTTTTAGTCAACTATCTGGAGGTATTGGCAATAATGCCACAGAGAAACCCTTTCAAATAGACGCGTGAAAAAAAAACCAATAGAATAACATTTTCTTATTCATAACGGTCAAACCCGGTTTTTTAGCTCGGGTCCATATCGGAATTGGTGCTAGTCGGGTTTGATGCGAATAGGTTAGGAAGATTCATGTATTTTTGGTTTTAATTGTATTATTGCATTGATGTGTGCTTCTAACACAAGTAATTTAAGTGAGGTCTTCTTTCTATACGCCATAAGTGTTATGGTGTGCTCAATCGGGAAAATTCCACTTACAGTTGCACATCTGAGAAGCTCTCACCGCTCAAGTCAACACTGGGATATCGTGAACAACTCTACATAGCTGAGTGTTATTCAAACTGATATTTCCTCCCTGTACAAGCAAGTCTCCGTGTCCAACTTTCAACAACAAATCTACTAAGAAAGACATACCGAAGTACTCGACAACTTGAGCAGGCAAATTCTTAGAGAAGGATAGGTTTTTAACGTCAGGCGAAACGAAAGATCTTTTTAATCACTCATTCGGCTGCCCTTGTATCTCTTGGGATAACGGGTAACAACGACTGTTGGTCGTATGTCGTTTCTTGCAGATATAGTCGGTCAAGAGCAGAAGAATCCTAATCATTTGTTTGCAGAAGACTTGTAAGGTTTTTTTAAGTACTATAAATGTGTCTATGGACAGTTAAAGCAGAATTGTATATTTTATTGCTGTAAGGCAAGTGTTCCACGGACTGTTCATGGTTAATTCGGAGTAAAATATCTTCTGACATGCTGTCACTGTATAACAGCAACAGAGGTAGTGGATCAGATACGTGGCAAAATACCAACATAATGGCTAACAAATACCTAAGCGACGAATGTGAATTGGGCAAAGCAGCCGCCTGCAGTGTATTGTTCCAATGAGCATCATATTTTAAATGATTATATAAACCAATAAAAAGCTATTGAATCAGTTCTACAAATAACGGTTCACGTGAAACAAGGGACGTTTCGGGTTTTACCCTTCGCCAGCCACAAACAGGTGACAAAGACAAGACTTACATATAGGCACTACGAAAACATACGATAATGAGAAACATACACCAAATGTGCAATACAGGCAGATGGAAAAAGTAAACAACCACAGTGATGTGCAAAAAAAGAACAATAATAATACAATAAAATCAAAAAACCTAAAAGAAATACCGAAACAAGAAAGTAAATAATTAACGAAACGAAAAAAAGAATGAACAAAACTATGGAGCAAGTAAAAGTTCACTTAGCAAGATGCGTACATGCTTAGAAAAGACGACCGTGATACTTTCTCCAAAGAAAACTTGAAGGAAGTGACATATAAGATAGCAACGATAAAAATATACAAAAGGATACGAAACGAACCAAAACACAAACATAAGAAGATAGATCGAAAAAACAGAGAATAAAGATAAATGAAAAAGAGAGAAAAGCTACCAGAATTTATGCAAAATGATGTTGGATATTAATCCCATTAGGAGGTAAAACTCCCATTTGAAAAATAAGTCGATTCTCCAACGAAAAGCGAGTCCTGTCATCCGCAGCACATGAAACGAGGGCAGTGACATGAATATCGGAATTACCTGAATGGTAAGGCCTATTAAAATGAAGGGCCACCGGTAAATATTTGCCATGATAGATGTCATTCACGTGCTCACGAAATCTGTCTGCCAAACACCTGCCAGTTTCATCAATATAGGTCATGCAGATGATAGCATAAATAAGGTTTCTGGATTCGCACGTGAAAGGCTCTCTTATAGTAAATTTTCCTTTAGGAAAAGTGACTGTCTGAGTTTAAAGTACATACGGACAGGTCTTGCCTTGTACATATACGGCGTTGGCACGGTTTAGTACCAAAGTAAGAAGGGCTAGTGTGTTGCAAGCGACTGTGTACAAGAATATCCCTAAAATATCCTATTTATTTGTGTGGTGAAATTACCGTGATACAACGTTAAAATATCTCCAATTATAAAGATAACGGGTAAGATAACATGTAGGGATAAAATTATACGTAAGATACGAGGATACATTCTCGCCTACGCCAGCACCTTTTAGCGCCATTTAAACTAACTAGTTGGAACATGCAGACGAAACGGTTTACCCTTTTAGACGGGAGGATAACGGAGATAAAAGGAAAAAAAATATGACAGTCGGAACACGTGTTTAAATCTAAATGCTAAAAAGACGCAATTTGTAGTTTAAAGTAAAAATCACGCCACTAGTTGACACAATGTAAGGAATTAGTAGAAAAACGACCTTAGCTCTTGTTAGAAACAGTCGTATCTTAGACGTTTTACCGTAATTAGTTGCTTTGTTTGAATACAGCGGCAAACGCTGTGGACGAAGGTTCAAAAACAAATTTCAAAAAACTAACCTTGAGAAAAGTAGGGTTTTCTTTAACTCTTTCAGTCCCAAGGAAAAATGTGGGTTTGGCCCAAGCAAAAATTGGCACCACAGTGTGTTTTTATTGTTGTTGTTTGGAAATAATTTTTTATAATGTTCATATGCATAAATAACTTTGTTGTTGTATATGAAACTGAAGGTAATTGGATGTACTTTATTATTGTGCTACAAGTATAAAAGCTTTCATTGAAAAATGATTAGTTATTCAGGGTAAAATGGAGGACAAATGAAGAAGCCGGTGCAAAATTAGAGGAAAAGTATTCATTAAAATTCTTCTACAATTGTTCCTCTTGAGAATATCCAAGTGTAAAGTTTCAAAATGTAACAAACAGAAGTATTCTAGCAAAGTACAATCAGTTTTTAATCAATAAACAATCAGAAGATTGTTAATTTCACAAACTACAACAACAGGTAAAAAAGAGGAAATTGTCAATCCTGTGTGTTTTTATTGCTGTTGTTTGGAAATAATTTTTAAAAATGTTCAAATGTATAAATAACTTTGTTGTTGCACATGAAACTGAAGGTAATTGGATGTCTTGTGCTACAAGTATAAAAGGTTTCATTGAAAAATGATTAGTTATTCAGGGTAAAATGGAGGACAAATGAAGAAGCCGGTGCAAAATTAGAGGAAAAGTATTCATTTAAATTCTTCTACAATTGTTCCTCTTGAGAATATCCAAGTGTAAAGTTTCAAAATGTAACAAACAGAAGTATTCTAGCAAAGTACAATCAGTTTTTAATCAATAAACACTCAGAAGATTGTTAATTTCACAAACTACAACAACAGGTAAAAAAGAGGAAATTGTCAACCCTGTGTGTTTTTATTGTTGTTGTTTGGAAATAATTTTTAAAAATGTTCAAATGTATAAATAACTTTGTTGTTGTATATAAAACTGAAGGTAATTGGATGTACTGTACTCTTGTGCTACAAGTATAACAGCTTTCATTGAAAACAGCTCTAGAAAGGATCAAGAGATACGAAAGCCAGTGTACTGTTGATTGGGCCAAATGCGTCTAGGAGGAGAGCCAGTATACTGGCTCTTGGGGCTTAAAGAGTTAATAATAAAGTTATGAAGATAAAACCTAGCTAGTTTGATAGCCCATCTTGAGCAGAGAAATAATATACTTTTAATTATACAGACGGACAGATAAAACGGAAAATATTGACGAAAGACTGTATTGTTCACATCAGACTAGCGAACAGTTTTTTGTGCAGACTTCACTAAAGTTACATTTTGGCGTCCGTGAGACTTAGAACGCATAAAATCAAACTGCAATGAACTAGAGGGGCAAAGTCGGAGGATAGAAGCTAAAAATAACTTATGGAGGCAGGTTTGTGCAGCTTTTGCATGTAGTTGGTCCAAAAAACAAGTGTATTTTTGTGAAAAACAAAGTAGAGACAGACGGAATAACAGAAAATAATACACACTTGACTGAGATCTGACTGAAATTTGACTTTTGGTTTGAATATTTAAGAAAAAGTTAGAGGGGAAGTCCGTGATTGGACAAACGCATTCATATTATTGAGAAAGGGACGCACACTTCTGCCATTTGATAGTAGACTGTCCATTGACACAGTTCTTGACTGCTAGAGGTGATTTCCAGGAATAAATAAATAAAAATCAGTGGGACGCCATAATCTAGCCAGCAGCTCAGCTGAGTTTTGCTAGTACTAAGTAACTGTGTTCTCAATTCTGATTTATGATAAGGAACAAAGCATTTATCTTGTTATTTTAATATTGTGAGTGATTGATACTGCCATATCATGAAAATTGATTACGACAAGTAAGTGCTTACTCTAGGTCCCCAGCAGGAGTCCAGGGCCTAGAGACAAACAAATAATATATGAAAACCTATCTAAGACTATGGAAGGCGGATCTATTATTGACATCAGTGGGAACATATCACCCACCTTATGGAATAGAAGAGGAAACTATTGAACATATTTCGGATGCAATGCAGTCTTGGGAAACTGGTACTATTTGATAACAACTGGGTGAGATGTGTTACGTTGGTCAGAGAGATCTGACTCAATCTGTGTAATGTTGTTTTGTGGTGTTGTGTGTAAGAGTGGCGCAGTGAAGAGAGTACTTAGATTGAGCATGATGACGCCACCCCAACTAACCATCAAGTGATAGTTTTCCCAAGACATTGTAGATATTTAATAATATTAAACATTATAATAATATACTTATGTACAAAAATTACAGTGATTATGCAATATATATATATATATATATATATATATATATATATATATATATATATATATATATATATATATATATATATATATATATATATATATATATATGCATTTCATTGAAAATTACATATCATTTCATAAGTTCTGACCAAAAGAAACAATTGGATCAGGACTAATAAATTTAAAAGATTTTAAACTTAAACTTTAACAGCCAGTGTTAGTTCAGTGTATTATAGAGTTTATTATTATTATTAGACTCATTATTTACATGTGTGTGTCTGTGTATTTTATTACCTACACATTACATTTCAGTACCCTAGACTTTTAACGTAGCTAACACTCATTATAGTAGAAAAGGTCTGTTTGAGGTCGTAAGTGGTAGCAGAAGGGCCTTCTGTAACTCACATAAGCTTTTATCTCAGGAGCCTTCACAGCTGACCTCATCCAGTACACTAGGTAACATAACAACCATACAATAACATCAAAAACCACTACAATTTACTTATACTTTATATGATGCCTGATATTTAGGATGTCGGACACACCGAACTGTTTTTAAGTTTTCTAAAGATGTAGGACCTTCGACAACGTGGAGTAACAACCGTAAATAATAACATTCAACGTTATTGGGGTGGACGGTATAGTCACGCCCCAAAACATTTTTTTTAATGTCTGGGAGGCTTTCAACTGGTACACCTTACTTTTGCCGCTGAAATGTATTTCCATTCCATGTACAGTATGCCGGAACTTCATAATGCGTCAAAGTCCTAGCAAAAAAAAAATCATCTCAGCACAATGTGAAAAAAAAAACAAAAAACATCAAAGTAGTATCTCGTGGATTACACTGGTATACACACATTCTGGTGCCTTAAATTTTATAGCTGTCTTTGGGTAATTTTGGGTTGCTGATTCCAAAAATGTAATCAGATTTATTTCTATCAGCTCTAGTTTTTAGATAACTAAGAATGACCATATTAGTAGGGCAATTGTTATGTACAATCCTAGAGTTAGGTGCTATCAATGGCATTTGGACTTTAGTCTGCATTCACATTATATGTAATTACTGTGCATATATTACCAAAAATGTAATAAAACTTTATCACTAGCACTTGGGAGCCGCGCTGGTGTAATGGCTTCGCTGTTGTACTGGCGACCAGGTGTTCATGGTTCAAACCCGGGCGTCGGCGTTTGAAGAAATGTTTACGGCCGGAAATTTGACTGAATAGCCTGAACGGCTCCTGTGATAAACCCTCTGTGGATGGGAAGGAGCGAAGCTCCTGACCGGGTTGGAAGGAAAGTCCTCAGGTTCCCCAGCCTCGCAATGACATGTCATTGGGCCGAAGGGCTGAAAGCCCAAGCGCCGCTGGTTAAGGAAAAAAAAAAAAAAAAAAAAAAAAAAAAAAAAAAAATCACTAGCACTTCTTTAGTCAACACGCAAAAGGGATCTTTTCGAGGACTTTCTGGAATGTGATATGCCCGGACAGTCACGCTTAAGGGTCCAACAGTAATCTGCCATCATGTGGGCATCCCAAAGTCCCTGGTATCTCTCTTCCATTGTTTTTATATCTTGGTGAAATCTTTTACCCTGCTCCTCACTAAAGTCTCCAAGATTCTCCGGAAATAAATGTAAATGGTTATGGAGGTATTGCAATTTTATGCTCATGTTGCATCCAAGTTCACAAAAACTCGACAGCATGTTTCCAACTAATTCAGAATAATTGTCTGCTTTAAAGTTACCCAGAAAGTTTTGCACAACTAAAACAAACGATGACCAGGCTGTGGACTCTGTTATGTTCATGGAATCAATAAAATTTGGATCGTTTATTAACTTTCTAATTTGAGGTCCATCAAAAATTCCAGCTTCAAGATTGTCTATGCTCAATTCTGAAAACTTTCTGCATAAGTAATTAAAACAGGTACCATCTTTGTTCACTGCCTTAACAAATTGCTTCATCAAGCCAAGCTTTATTTGTAATGGTGGTAGTAGAACTCGTTTCGATCAATGAGAGACTTATTGACAATATTTTTTTCTCCAACTTTAAACTCATCCCTCAACGGCCACTGTTTCTTTGTCCAGTGCATATCTTTTGCCCTGCTATCACACAAACATATAAAACATGGATATTTGGTGAATCCCATTTGCTGGCCAAGCAAGAAGTTCATCATTTTAAGATCTACACAAACCATCCAGTTATGTTCTAAATACTTCAATTTTTCCAGAACTGTGCTTATTGTAGCATACTCCTCCTTCATTGAAGTAGAATGAGCAATTGGAATTGAGCCATATTTGTTACCATTGTGTAAGAGAACACCCTTCAAACTTCTTTTAGAGCTGTCAATGAAAAGTCGCCACTCATCTGGTGTATAACTTACACCCATTTTGTTAACAAGACCTCCTACATTAGTACAAAACACATGGTTGTTTTCTTTACAAAAGAATGGAATAAAACCTTGCTCTCTGCTGCGATAAAATGTAACCTTTGTTTCAGCAGTCAGTAATTGTTTTTTTTTTCAATCTTGAAGCCAAAAGTTCTGAAGATTCCTTGGAGAGATATAGATCTCGGATTAGATCATTTAGTTCAAGCTGGTCGAAGCATTGAGCATCTGAAAAATCATCTTCGAAATCACTATCACTGTCACTTGTCGTTCCACATGCCACTGCTGTCTCATCTTCTAGCAGGGAATCCGAAATCTGACTGAAAGTTGGAATTGGTATGTCATCTCTGTGTGGAACAGGTCGCCTAGCAGAATCTAAATCTGGATATTTCAACTTTTTGAGATTTTTTTCCATTAATTTAATATTCACAATACAGAAATAACAGTCATCATAGTGGTTCTTGGGCTCTCTCCAAACCATTGGAATTCCAAATTTTAAACATTTTCTGTTCTCACAAGTCCACTGTCGCAGGTGTTGAACACATGTTTTGCAAACAATATGAAGAGCCCAAGACTTGTCCCGGTCACCTAGTTTTACTTTAAAGTAAGCAAAGTATGCCTTTTTCACAAAAACAGTAATATGCTTCCTATGTTTTTCTTTGAAAGTGTACTCTCCACAAATATAACAAAATAATTGCGGTGGAAGAAAACATGCTCTTCTTGAAGATGATGCCATTCTCTGTTAGAAGTGTAATAAAATAAGTAGCATACTAACATGCATGCAGTGGCTTAAAATCTAAAAAAGGCAATTCTGGGAAGATTCTTGGAAAACTGAAACTGAGAGTAAACAAGCAGTTTTCTTTTGTAAAGGACTAGACAGCAATAGTTTTTTTCATATCCTTATATAGAAAATATTGTAATAATACACGGGGACCCAAAAAAAAACCGGACCCGCGCGCGCACAATAAGTGCGCGCGCAGGCCGGTTTTTTTGTGTTGGGTCACCCGGTATTAATGAAATACAAAAATGCCTGTATCTCAAAAACTAGAGCTGCTACAGACAAGTAATAGTGATATTTGGATTGAGCAGGCCTCATATATGTACAATCAGGAGTAAAATGTTTGGCACCAAAAAATTTTCTTTTGTAGGGCTGTGTTATTAACAACATCCGCGGCATTGTTACGGTTAAAATACACACGTTGGCCATTTTCAAGATGGACAGCTAAATTCATATCTGTTGGCGATCTTTCGTGTATGCTAAACGAAAGAATTCAGCAAGTCGCCTGTGAAGTACTTATATGGCGTCCGGATTGGAATTGGTGTATCTACAAAAAAATGTCAAATACAGGATGAGCTAAAAATAACTGTTAATAAAAGTTGCTAAGGCTCATGCTTGGAACCGGATATTTCATGATAGAGAACCCACATGTGAAGAGTGACAAGATATAAACACAATTAGACACTTTCTGGTGGACTGTAAACAATATGACCAGCAGAGGCAAGAACGTTAAGACATAATGTAGTAACCACGAGGTAAAAATGAGTGTAGAAAATCTCATAGGCACTAAGACCCCATCAGAAATACAAAAGTTAATAAAACACTATATTACAAAAACAAAAGCTAACATAAAAAATAAACATATAAATAAATAAGGATG